>VDFB02386577.1:0-25075 GCA_007258455.2 Sequoia sempervirens | reverse complement strand
CTTTTATTCATTTTTCATACACTGCACACAATCATGATATTCTAAATGGGGAAACAATGATGAAATTAATTTTCCTTTGGATTGAGCTCCATATTCATCATTTTTAAAATTTATCATGTGTGTACACTACGTATTCATCACCTAATGGTTACAATCATTTTACATATACACATTCTCATGTTATCATAATTTATATTTTCTAATGATACCTCTTTTCCTTAAATTTAGTACCAACATCTTTTTTCCATTACTAGTGAGAAACTAATGGTGTCATTTTATAAATATGTACATTAGCTAATTATATCAATACCTTGTTAGATTTTTTCACTATAAATAATTTTTTTTGCTTAAGAGTTTAGAGCAATGACTTTATTTGTCAATCTAGTTAAGGAAAAATTAAAGAATAAAATAACAAAGAATGGTGATATCCATGATATTCACAAGGTATAGGAATTCCAAGTGCACCAACAATGAGGTAAAATTCAATTGATAGAACTAAATAAGTAGGTAAATCCACATAAATTTTCTCTCATAAAATTAAAATTAATACATTAGAAGGACAATATCTTCTTGTTCATTGAAAAGAAGATTAAACCTAAAATTATTCTACAATTATGAAGTCTTCACTAAATTTCACATTAATGTCCTATATTAATGTCTTGACTATGAACATAAAATGCATAAATGTACATGTGTAAATTAAAATTTCAAAACAATAATAAAGTCCATAATTTATGTAACATAGTAAGTGCATGAAACCAATATATTAAGCATGAACAAAGTCCAACAGAGTACATGTATAACAAGAAATATAAACAATTTAAAATCACATATTTGTGGTCAGTGTATCGCTCTCTATAATCAAGAGAGATCGCCACAATTCATGACTATGTGGATGACCCAAACACCAGACATAAGAGAAAGATTAAATTAGATGGAAGACAATAAAAATGACTTAATGACAATTTCATTTATAATCCATCATAAAATTAAATTACCACCATATCTACATCCGATGCCTGGTACCGAAGAAACCTCTAAAATTATCTAAACTGGACCTACATAAAAGACAAAGAAATTTGAAATTAGATGTACAACTCTACAATTATTATTATTTTATTCAATTTAATTCATAATTTATCATATTTTAATTACATACCGTATTCTGAGGTTGTGCACTAGGCTCTTCTCCAGGACCTGTCTGTACATGCTCAACCACAGGATGTGTCTCATGCTATAAAAGAAAAAGAATATGTGAAAATATCATATTAATATGTATATATTCAATTTATAATTTATAATTCACTTTAAATATAAATAAAAAATTAAATTACCATTTGATCTGAAACCTGCTCTACATGTCCTCCTGGTGGTGTAACTATGTCTGGGTTAGGGCTGAAAGTTGCACTAACAAAGTCCTACAAGATCAAAATTAAAGCATGTACAATTCAATTAGGCTAATATATACATATATATTCAAGTTTGCACATTTTTTGTAGAAAGTTTTGTAAACAACCTGGAAATCAGTGGCCTCACGAGTAACTGCAACATCAAATGTTTTCCCAATGCCCCTTCTTATTGTGGTATCAACCTTGACATACATGTACATAGACATTTAACGCTTATAATATTTAGAAGTGTACATGCATGCGTTTCATATATCTAGTGAATTCAAAACTCATAAAATTGTAACTACCTAATGTAAAATTCTAAACAAATTTACAATATGAATGTACCCGCTTCATGATCTATGTCGCCGATAGTGGAGGTGAGTGCTTGACAATCCCTCAGAGGAATCACGCGGGATGCCGATTGACTCACCTAAACCAACATGAATATTTGAAACATATATGTGATTCAATTATAAATTTAAAACTCAAGTTAAATAATTTATGATTTCATATATAATTTTAAAAAATGAAATCAAAATACCCCATAAGGGTTACCAAGTATGACCGGTGTCGATATATGTACTCGTGGTACAGATGATTGCCCTTGCATCGAACGTGTCATCTGTACACCAAAAAAATTGATTATTAAAATGTATTGCAAACTTTTCTTTGATATATACAACCATAAAAATTATTATAAAATGAGTTCGTACATCTAGATCCATATTTATACCTGTGTCGTAGTGTCCTTAGGGTGATGTTCTGCTATGAGGAACTCTACAAATGAACTGATGCGACTAGATGAACCACTAGAATCTCCCCGTCCACCTGAACTAGGTGTGGCCTGATTAGGTCCATAGCATACTTCATGACAACTAGTACATATATGGGGACAGTTCACACTCCCCGAGCAAGACTCTCGTGATCAGCTCCATAAAACTCCCATCATCATCATCATCTCTATGCTCCCCACTCGCTATCAAGGTTGCCGGATCAAGGTCTCCTCGCGAGTGTACTAAGGGAACACATTGAGACGAGCTTGATGATGTACAAAGTGTGAATGGGAGGACCAGGAGCAACAACAAGGGTTTGTGCATGCACGGGGCATCGGGGATCAACCCTTGCCCCTAATCTCTGTTGTGGCATGCCGCCACCAACACCTTGAAATGATCTAAAATCAAAATAATTGGGCTTTTGCCCCAAAACAAACTCTACATACAGTTTTCTCAAAAAATACAATGGGCACTCCCAATTAGCATGTGGGGGACTATCAAAACCATATACCATCGATCCCAAAAAAGTGCACTCATCTGCGGATGTATGCACCACCATGGATATTCTAGACGGTTATGGAATGGGTTGCCTGCAACGGGTCAAGAAAGTAGGGGCTAGATGATTTCGCTATTTTAAGGTCTACTATTTGTTTGTAAGATAGACTATCAGAATAAAATTGTCTCATTTTTTCTCTCTCTCGTCGATGCCTATCAAGATCAGAATCGATCATCCTGATGGAATCAACAACGTTTTGCATTACAGATGCAAAATGTCTCACATGTGGAGCAATCAATGCTTGACTCTGCATAGCATTGATTTGATTTTGTAAGGATGTGACTTGATCATTTATTCATGCTCTCAAGTGAGCCTCATCAGATGCCATAGGTGCTAGAGGTGGCATATGAGGGGGAGGGGGAAGGGGAGGGGGAGGTGGAGGTGGAGGGGGGGAGGGAGGCGGATCTGGCTGTGGCTCAAGTGGTGGATTGATGATATCATCAATGTTAAAATCATCCATGATATATGCTTGATATAATGTGCACTTGCATTTTAAATCATACAAAATAGTCCATGTGCATACAAAAATTAAGATCATATATTTAATTGAAATAGGATGAGCAACATATATATTAAGCTCATATATTTAATTGAAATGCACATATATATATATACATTTCTGATTGTTCAACTCCAAGAGCATGTCCATACAAAATTAAAATTAAATGTATGTACATGTACATTTAAAATAAAAATATGATGCATAATTTGCATGCATAAATCATTAAACTAAACTATACATACATACATATACAAATTCCCAAAATTTAAGAACTATTATGTAAATTTTAATACATGCACACATGTACTAAACAATAAACTTGAAACATTCACAAAACTTCATTTTATGTCTAACACACATATATATATTACAATTTTTCAGCAGGAGAAATCATGATCTAGTAGATAGTCATAAAATATATACTATTATATACCATTCATTATAAGTTCATAAATTCCACCAAATTCACAAATCCATGTCACTAAAAATATCCATATAGAACCAAAATCATAAATTCATGTCACTAAAAATATCCATTTGGAACCAAATTTATAAATTCATCACACAAAATATCCATCATTCGCCAAATTTATAAATTCATAACTATTTAAGATCATTGTTTTAATTTATAAACTATTATGGCTCTCTACCGCATAGATATTCATTTCTTTGTGTTTTCCTTTTCAAACATTAGGGAGTCTCCTCTCCTCTAGCCATCGTCGATGCTCATATAACATTTCATCCATAGCCCTAACAACATCAACAACGGTTTGCATCCTAGATGCAAACATCCTCACAGATGGTGTGATACATTCTTCATTTTGAATAATGTCGATTTGATCTTGGATGGTTCTAGCTAAGCATTGATTTTAGGCTGCAAGGAGCATGCTCATTGATTTCGTGGTGGGAGGTGGGGGGCTACGAGGTGGAGTGGGTGGAGGTGAGGAAGGTGTTGGAGATGGATGGCGGGAGGTGGATTGTGAATATTATTGAATGGGTCCATGTGATCTTTAAGATATGAGTGAACCTGGATTAGATTTGTAATTTCAAGATGTAAGATACATGTTTAGGAAATACCTTTAAACCATTCAATATAAATGGCCCTAAATAATTGAATACAAATGATAAAATTATATGTAAGCCTCATTTATATGTCTAAGGCACATGTTATTTGAATGAAAATACAATTAACTATTGATATTGTATAATCTTGCAGGATCTTATTATTGTTAAATTTGGTTAGGCATTGGGCAATTTTGATCACCAAATTTTAAGTTCTTTGATCCCCTTAAGAAATGTCATATTGGAACCCCTTAAGAAAATTGAATTACGATTTAGGGTGACAGGATGGCTTAAGGGGATTTACGTCTAGTGAGGTCCTAGGAGAAAATGGCATGGCTCAAATGAATAAAATTTAGTGAAGTTGCCCAAGGCAACCAAATTTCATTAAGAGCCTTTAAAGAAAAAATGATGGCTTTAGGGTTTAGGGTTTAGACTTTAGAGTTTAGGGTTTAGGGTAATAGGATAGCTTAAGGGGATCTACATGTAGTAAGATTCTAGGAAAAAATTACATGGCATAAGGGAATGAAATTTGGTGGAGTTTCCTAAGGCAACCAAATTTCATTAAGAGCCTAAGAAAAATGATGGCTTTAGGGTTTACGGTTTGGACTTTAGAGTTTAGGTTTTAGGGATTTAGGATAACTTAAGGGGATATATGTAGTAAGATCCTAGGAAAAAATTACATGGCATAAGGGAATGAAATTTGGTGGTGTTGCTTAAGGCAACCAAATTTCATTAAGAGCCTAAGAAAAAATGATGGCTTTAGGGTTTAGGGTTTAGACTTTAGAGTTCAGGGTTTAGGGTAATAGGATAACTTAAGGGGATGTACATGTAGTAAGATCCTAGGAAAAAATTACATGGCATAAGGGAATGAAATATGGCAGATTTTCCTAAGACAACCAAATTTCACTTTATGGTGTTGGGTAGGACAAAATGAATGGTTTAGTGTTTAGGGTTTAGATTTTAGAGTTCAAAGTTTAGGGTTTACAAAACTTAGGGTAAAGTTTTGGTGCCCCTTGGAATATTTAATGAACTTTCAAGTTAGTGAAGAACATTTTCTTGTGGAATAGTTGATTGAGATCTACTATTGTTTCAACTGACCAACCTAGATCATGAAATCTCATTCATATTATAATCTTGCACGATCTTATTATTGTTAAATTTGGTTGCCTTGGGCAACTTCACCAAATTTTAATAACTTTGATCCCTTTAAGAAATTTGTCATATTGGGGCCCCTTAAGAAATCAATTTATGATTTAAGGTGATAGGATGGCTTAAGGGGATCTAGATGTCTAGTGAGGTCCAAATTTAGTCATACTATAGCCTTGTTGGTTCCATCTAGCTCTAGGTCAAAAGTGTTTACCCCTCTAAAAAAAAAAGTTAACATGATGTTAAAAAAGAATCAATCTATACATATCACAAAAATAACAATAATCTTAAATGTAACCCATACTCTAACAATAATAGAATGCTAAATGATCCCCACCCCTAACCATATCCTAATTGAATTGCAAACCTAATTGAAACTTAATTAAATTATAACCTTTACTAGGTAATCTTAAATGTATTCCCATATTATATTATATTTAAATTAATTTATATTTGTATTATAATTATATTAATATTTATTATATATTCCTAATTATAACCTAACTATTTACTACAAACCTAATTGAATCTTAAGCCTAATCGTCATTAAAACCCCAAGTAAATTGTAACATTACCTATCCTTAATTGTAATCTTATATTATATTTTATGATATTAAATAGTTATATTATTTAATATATTATATTAAATATAATATATTAAATAATATAAATATTTAATTATATTTCTTTTATATGAATCATCCTCCTAGATCTCTAAATTGTAATAATAGCATGTAGTTCCTCCAAACTATCATGATGTACTTCCTCCCTTTCCCATGTAATAGGTGTACCTTGTAGGTGCTAAATGGTTCCATCTTGGTCTCCTTATTGATGCATTTCTATCCTTCCACATAAATCTATATAGTATCAAAATATAGGTAATTTTATGGTTAAATTGAATCTCTTAATTGCTAAAGAATCCATTATGATTGAGGATGGGTGGATTATTATATAGGATCACATCTTAAAAATCCTATAGAGGTCATGTGGTATGTTTTTCTTAATACATATATTCCCATACAAACCTCTTTCCATGTATTATCAACTCGCCTATATGATAGACACCTTCCTAGATTTAAATTTCATATGATATATATGTACCCAAGTGTTTCCAATTGGAATTGCTACAATTATACTTTTATGGCATTCTAGATATTCAAAATAGTTTTCATAAATCTACCAAATAAACCCATTCTTGACATTGAACCTACATAATTTTAGGTATGTCCAATGAAAGATTAGGGTCTAGGGTTCATAAATTTCAAATGCTTTAGTGTTATGGGTTTAGATTTTACAGTTTAGGGTCTAGGGTTTAGCAAACTTAGGGTGAAGTTTGGGTGGCCCTTGGCATAATTTAGAGTTGCAAGTTAGTGTCAATTGGAATCGATTGTACGTGTTTAGATTTACGAATTTGTTAACTAAATTTGCAAACAAACATCAAGATAAACTTTATGAATTTTAACCATTCTTTAACATATTGATTTCTAATCTAATTATAATTTAAAATTGAAACTAAAGTTTAATATATATCATTTTTTCCATACAAAGCAAATAAAATTTAAAACATTTAAGCAATGTGAATGATTTTTTTTGAGCTCGAAATTACCTAGTTTTCAAAATCAAAATGACTTGTTCGATTCCAATTTAGGGTTTTAACAAAATTTTTTGTTCCAATTCAATTTAGGGTTTCAGTTTTAAACAATTAGGGGTTTCAATTCAAACTAGGGTTTTCAAATTCAATTTTTTTCGTTTGATTTGAATTCAGGGTTTCAAAAAGCTCGATTTGGATTTGTAAATGCGATGTTTTATTTCATTTCGATCTCTAGGGTTTTGAAATGCAATTTTTTTTGTTTTGTTTCAATTAGGGTTTTCAAAATCAATTTTTTTTGGGTTTAATCGAACAATTTAAGATTTAAAAGTTAAATTTTGTTTCTAAAACACAATTCAAGGTTTTTTTTTCATTTTTATTAAAAAACATTTAAGTTTCATTGCAAGTTTTTGTCTATTTTTACAATTATTGAATTCTACTATAACAATTAAAAAAATGATTAAAACGTGACATAAATTAAAAAAAATACATGCTAAATTAACTTATTTCTTTTAAAATTTCAATTCAAAATAAAAAAATGCAAAAAAATGGTGTTTAGGTGGGGTACCTGTAGCTGGTCATGGGGTCGCTGTCGCCAACACTCACTCGGGGTCCCGTCCGCAGAAAGCGTGAAAACTATTCTTTTAAAAATAGCAGATAAAATGAGATCCCACTTTATAAATCCTGATCCCAATATTTATAAATTGGGATCCTGTGATATAAACGATCCCGCTTTATAAATCGATCCGCTCTCGGTGGCCGTTGGTTCAGAAGTCTAATTGGAAACAGATCCCATTTTTAAAAAGTGGGATCCCGTTTGATCTCAGGCTCGGGATCCCGAACCGTAACGGGATCCCGATTTTTAAAAATCGGGATCCTGTTTATTAAATCGGGATCCCGTTTGTTCGAATCCAGTTTCAATTTTTTGGCTAAGGCAAAAAACTTCCACGTTTCGTGGACTCAACTTTGTGCACTTACCCCCTTGTGCTTTTCCTATTCTTGTCATTTTGTAGCGTGATGTGTGTTGCGTGAAAATTATATAATCCCTTTTTAACAGATTACACAACCTAATTTCAGCCAAAGTTGTGTGAGATACAATCTCTCCTCTTAGAAAGGGGAGGTTCCCTTCTTACTGCTTATTGAAAATAAGTAAAACTAACTAAGTATTTACAAAAATGTACACTATAATTAAGAGATGGGGGTGTGTCACATTCATAATTCTCTCTTTTTTCAGAGAATATGTTTTACAATGCTTCACGGTTTTAAATTCCTGATTCAATACAACTTCAAACTAAAAAAAAAATTACTAATTCCAATATCCCTATCTTATCAAAGAAAACCCTAGGAATACTAGCATGATAATGATAAATTTTAACATAAGAAAGAAAAGCTCACGAAGGCCCAAAGTTTTTTCGTAGCTTTCACCGATGTATCCTTTGAGATATGTAACCAACATTGTATTAGAAGCACAAAGTCTTCTAGATACTTCACAACAATTCCACAAACAACATGAATAAATACAAGAACAAAGTCTTGTAGAGAATTCACCAATAGTATTCAATCAGTGTCACAAATTCAAATAAAGAGTGTAATACAAAGTTTACACAGATTTATTTAAATCCCTTTAGATCTTAGTTACTAATCACCACCAATTCGATCAAGCCATAAGATAATTTTTTCCCAAAACAAAATCTGGTATACAACTTCACTTCTTTATTGATCAAATTCATATTCACAAAGATGAACACAAAGTTTCATGTATTTTCTTCTCAAAATGGGCAACACTTCATTGCAAAAGATAAAAGGTAACTATTACAAAAGAATCCTCTCATACTTATAAAAGAGAGGGAAGAGAAAATCTAGGAAAAGTATATGAGCGAATCTAGGAAAGTTAGGTGAGAAAATTTAGGAAAATCTCACCTAACAAGTCAACTTATTCAAAAATGTTGTCCATCATTTTTGGAAAACATCTCTGTTTTTACATGTAATTACATCTTGGAAAAATACATGTAAGATGTCAAAAAATATTTAAAAAATGCATAAATGAAAGCATAGAACTATATAACACTGGAGATACAAGAAGTATTTATGGTTCCTTGCATTGGGTGTGGAAGTCTTCATATTTCTTCTTGGTCTCCTATATGAATGTCTCATTTGGACCAACAGTGTAATCAACAATGGTGTGAACTCTTGTGATTGATCTTTTGGTAGATGAGTGAATCTTCTTGCATCTATCAAGATGCATCTTGAGATTTTCAAGAGAAATACCTATATCACAAATGGCATGCATGGAGGTCTTTGAAAAATTGGCATCCTCCACTTGCTTCATGATGGATTCCTTGAAGATCTGAGAAAGTTCACTGACCAGGAGGAAAGTATGATTTTCATGAAGGAGCTTACTCAGTAACTCCTCAATCCCATTCACTAGGATAACATGATGTCCTTCGATATCTTCTTGTACTTGGTGGATATCTTCAATAAGATATTTTATCACTTGTATGCAGTGCTTGAGAGATTCTCTTACCTCCACATACTTATCTTTGTCCGTAATCACCCCAACTTCCACCAATTTATTCAGCTTTGTCTCTTTCATTCGTGACCAAAATGAGAGACATCTTTCCATTTCTTTTTTCTATTTGGAAAATATGTTTTCTTCTTTATTAAGCTCTAATTTTAGCTTGGCTATCTAAGTGGTCTTCTCATCTACAACAACTATGACCTGTGAACCATTCTATCATTTCATCAATGAAATCATACAACACCTTTCCCTTGGTGGAAAACTTCTTTGCCTTTTGTACTGTTGGTTCCTCAAAACTTACCATAGCCATAGGTTGTACATTCCCAAAAGAGCCTACAAGATTCCTCAAAACTATAGCATAATGCTCAGCTTTCTCCTTGTACATATTTCTGGCCTATTCCATCTTGTCAAGCCTTCCTACTAATGCATTCAGGACCACATGTGCATCTGCCTTTGTGTTTTCATTTATCACTTTTCCAGCTTGGACTCTTGTGAAAATGTACTCCTCCACATGCTACATCATGATATGACTTCAATAATTTTTTCTGTTGTTCTTCATCAACATATCGCAAAAAAAATCCATCCAATGCACGCTTGTACAAACTAGTGTTCCATAAGACAAAGTTTTCTGATTTTAATTTGATAGTTCTCTTCTCCTTTGAAGTCAAATAATAAAGACATTCCCCATAAATGAGTAAATGGGAAATGTTGGAGTACCACTCATCAGTAGTACTGGTGAATAATACTATTGGGACTTCATTCGGATCTACATCCTTAGTTTATGAAACTTCTTCATAAGGATTATTTTCAGCAATGAGTTGACATAATCCTCGCCCATGTATCAACTTGGTAGGATTGATGTTATGTCGTATTATTGAATCTTGGAAATCCAATTGCCTCTTTTTGTTCCAAAATCCTACCGTGTCAAGATAGACTTAACGGTTGCATCTGGAACCAAGACTTTGACATGGATGTTAAGGATGTAAAACTAGAAATGATTTACTTCCTTAACCACAACAAAAGCATGCTTTTCCATTGGAGAATAATTCAATTTATAATTCTTTATAGGACAACTCATGAATGCTATTAGAGATTCAAATCCCTTGCTATTCTCTTGTACCAGAATTGTTGAAAGTGTATGCTCAGAAGCATAACTATACATGATGAACTCCTTTGTGTAGTCTGGATAGACTGACACTGGCGCATGAGCAATAGCCTCCTTTGTATCATCAAACACAACTTTCCCTTCTATCGTCCAATGAAAATTGGTAGTACCTTTCATCATATTTACAATATGACGAGTCTTTTTTGCAAAATTAGGAACAAATTTTTTATAGAAAATTCACCTTTCCAAAGAAAGAATGAACAAATTTCTTACTTGATGGAAAAGTAAGAGATTTGATATTTTTTACTCTTTCTAAGTCAATCTTAATACCTTCTTTGGACACAACATGACCAAGAAGTTTTCCTTTTGTAAACCCAAAAATTAACTTTTTAGGATTCAATGAAATACCATGTTGTCAGCATCCCTCCAAGATTTTCCTTAGATGATGAAAATGTTCCTGATGCTTCTTGGAAAACACCATAAGATCATCAAGGTACACCATAATGAACTGACCTAGCACGTCACGAAAGGCTAATTCCATAGCTTGTCGAAACGTGGTGCCAACATTGATAAGGTCGAAAGGAATTCTACGGTATGAAAAGGTACCCCATGGCATTGTAAAGGTTGTTTTGTGTTGATCACTTGAATTGACTTCAATCTAGTTGTAACCAAAAAAACCATCCAACATGGAAGGCATCTCGACTTTGGTGATGGTTTGAAGAACTTGATCCATTACTGGAAGAGGATAATTATCCTTGAGAGATAGCTGATTAAGGTTTTGGAAATCCATGCAAATACAAATCTCACCATTCTTCTTATGAACATGAACAATATTTGCTATCCATGTTGAATGATGGATAGGAAATATTATCTAGGCATCCAACATCTTTTGAAATTTTGCAAGGATTGTTCTGGAAATCTTCAGATTGTATTTCCTTTGCTTTTGTTTGTAAGGCAATGCTCCAACTTTAAGCGAAATATCATTTTATACCTACTTTGGCTGGAAAAATTTGAGATCTTCATATGAATATGCTAGGACATCCACATACTCTTGTAGCAATTTGAAAAATTGCTTTCTTTCTTTGTTTGTGCATCACTTATCAATGTTTATCATCCTAGGATCATTTTCAGTTCCTAAGTTTATCTGTTCAACCTCCTTAGATGAATCAAAATATGAGATTTGCTTTTCAACATAGTGATCATGCTTATCAAAAATCCTGTCAAGGGATACCAGCCCCTTAGGAATTTTATTCCCTTTTAGTTGTATGATCTCTTCCCCTATTACTAGATCAATATCAAAAATAGATTCTCGATGTAGAGAATCACTTCCTTCAAAATACAATTCATCAAAATTTTCTACCTTTTCCAAAAAGGCAACAATTTGATTATCATCATTGAATATTTTCCAATTATCCAAATTATCAAGAACACTAGGGAAGAAGACAAACTCAATAGTATAGGTAGGACCATGAAAATCTTTATGTGGAATTAGGAGAGTGGCTGGAACTACTAGAGAATTAGCCCTTTCATTATATTCCCTTGGAACTACAAATATATCAAATCCATCAAATTCTTCAATGCAATCCTGAACAAGATTGAGATAATGTCTAAGTTTGTCATTTGTTGTTTGATACAAATTTCTTACCTGACAAACTGTCAACTCAGCATCGCCTTGTGCGTGAAGATTCCTGATACCTTTCTTGCGTGAAACTTGTATTCCCAACAACAAAGCTTCATATTCGACAATGTTATTGGTATTATAAAATTGTAGCTTGAAAGAAAAAGGAAAGATCTTTCCTTTAGGGGAAATGAAAACAACACCGGCTCTAGAACTGGTGGAAGAGCAACTTCCATCAAACTTGAGTAACCAAAAACCATTTGGGTCAACAAGGCTAACAACATCAAAATTTGTATCTTCATCTTCTGATGAAGCTTCACAATTTGAAGTAGATGAATCGTCTGATTCATTTGTTGATGAAAAAGATCATCACTCTCTAGCTCATGTCTTGTTGAAGATTCACCAACCTCTTCTATTTGTAGATAATATGTCCCAACGCCTAAAGACTCAAATAGAATTTGAGCTCTTGGATCATCAAATTGAGTTATTGAAAATTTTGATTCCCTTTCGGGAATCAATTTCTACATGACACCTTTCTCAGGTATTCTGGCTTCAAATATGTCCATGTTTAGCTCACCTCCAACATCCTTACAAAAATTGCATCCAAGGAGGATTCCATAAGATGCTGGCACGTTAGCTACTAGAATCGTCATCTTTATCTTCTTTTCTGGATACACAACAAATGCATATTGCACATCTTTGATATTACCAATCAAAAGTACTTGTTTGTTCTCCGTGGAGAAACAACGGCTAAATTTTTTGGTTAGATTCAAGCCTAAGGCAGTAGCTACCTTGGCTGGCATCACATTGTTTGATGCACCAAAATCTATAACACATTTTTTTAATTTAAAGCCATTTACAAATAAAGAAATAAAGAATGGGTCAATGCATTTGGAGGTAGTTGGAGGATTGGAAACAAGGTTATTCTATGGTGTTTTGGGCTTTGGAGCAGCAGGAATATCAGGAGATGAATCTTGATTTGGGGTAGTTCCTTTATCCTTCACGAACTTGACAAGCCTGTCAAATTGGTTAGGATTGGCTTTGAGGTATTTAGCTTTAGACATTTGGATCTTTGTTTTCTTGGCATGATCAATAATGTCGAAAGCCTAGAAAGAATTTTGTAGAGCCGATGTGGTAACTTCACTGATAGGTTTAACAAAAGGCACACTGGTCTTTGGAACTGGGAGATTGGCTTTGGAAACTATAGGAACTGACAGAGGGGGATGAGGAGCACTTGTTTGTTTGTTGCATTCTTTGGTTGCCAAGTGAGAGGAGACCCTCTTTTGGCAATGGTAACTGGTGGCTTCTCCTTCATTGGTGGAGCAACAACTTGAGTTTGATCAAGCTGATTTTGTTGTTACCACTTAAAGACAACATATGCATCCATCACTAAGTCCTCATCAGGTTCATTTTCCATTTGTAAATAGCCAATGTTGGAGTCGCAAGCTGATTCTATTTGTTCATCTTGAAAGAGACCAACACTTTCTTTTGTAGGGTAATCTGGTTGTGCATATTCATCTTGTTCATCCTCATAGTATCCCACTACAATATTAGTAGGTGGAGCTTCAAGTGCGAGTCTTCCTTGTGGAATTGGAAGGCGATTTTGATTTCTATTTCCAACATAGTTAGGAAAAGTACTTGGAACATCCTTATAAGTATTGTTGTTGGAAACTTGCTTTTTCAAAGCCAAGATTTAGTTTGCCAACCTTTGAACCATGGGATCAACAAAATTAGAATTAGCATTAGAAGCATTAGTATTAGAAGCTAAATATCTCGATGCTTGCATCTTCTTATTGTTGTTGGTATTCATCCTTATTTCTCCAACAAGGATCATATCATCTTCAAGACTAGTAGCTAATTGTTGAGCTGCTTCAACATTGGCGAGATTTTCCCTACACAAGAAAAAAATTACTTTGGGGAGTTGTGTATTGATGAAGAAGCACTTAAAACTATTATTTGTTGATCTTGCCACCATTGGGATCCTTGTCACCAACTTATTGAACTTATCCACGAACTCACGCATGGGTTCATGGGCCTCTTTTCACATGGTTGTAAGTTGTGCCAATAAGGAATGTTTGTCTTCATCAATTTTGAATATTTCTTCAAACTTGGTGTGAAGAGTGTTCCAATTAGTGACTGAAGCTATGAGAAGAGTATAAAACCATTCAACAACATCTCATTGTAGAGATTTTATGAACAATGTCACAACAATGTCTTCATGTTCCACACCAAGAACACCACAAACAATTAAAAGGAAGTGATGTGTTCAACGGGATGTTGTTTTTCATTGCCTAGAAACTTTGGAATATGCTTTCTCGAGACATGTGGAAGTTCATGCAGAGTTGTAGCCAAACTGAGGGGATCGAAAGCATTTCCCCACGGTCCTGCAGGTGGTGCAGCCATGATATGTTGCACAACAAGTACTTTAACTGGACTTCTATGGAAAATAGAAGATTCACTCAGAAAAGGAGATTTTAGTCTTCGTGGAGGGTAGCTTGTGGTACGTTGCAACAATGACCTTGCTCACGAGGGAGTAGGTGGAATATTATGTTACAACAAGTCTTCAAAAAGTGGATCCACTACTCTTTGAATCCTCAATCCTCGTGTAAAGCTTCTAACCACCAAAATGTAAATTGAAACAAGATAGAGATTAAAAATAATAGTACATAAGATCACAATAAGATACTGGAAAGCTTATTCACTTCAATCGAAAGTGTGAGGCTTTGATTGCGTGATTCATTCCCCAGTGGAGTCACCAAAAAACTGTTGGGTGAAAATTATGTAATCCCTTTTTAACAGATTATACAATTTGATTTCAACCAAAGTTATGTGAGATATAAATCTCTCCTCTCAGAAAGGGAAGGTGCCCTTCTTACTCCTTATTGAAATTAAGTAAAACTAACTAAGTATTTACAACAATGTACACTACAATTAAGAGATGGGAGTGTGTCGCATTCATAATTCTCTCTTTTTTCAAAGAATATGTTTTACAATGCTTCACAGTTTTAAGTTCATGATTTGATACAACTACAAACTAAAAACAAAAGTAGTAATTCCAATATCCATATCTTGTCAAAGCAAAGCCTAGGAATACCAACATGATAATGATAAATGATAAAATAAGAAAGAAATTCTCATGAAGGCACAGTCATTCTGTAGCATTCACCGATGGATCCTTTGAGATATGTAACCAACATTGTATTAGAAGCACAAAGTATTTTAGATACTGCACAACAATTCCACGAATAGCACGAATAAATACAAGAACAAAGTCTTGTAGAAAATTCACCAGTAGTATTCAATCAATGTCACAAATTCAAATAGAGTGTAACACAAATTTTACACGGATTTATTTAAAGCCCTTCAGATCTTAGTTACTAATCACCACCAATTTGATCAAGCCATAAGATAATTTGTTCCCAAAAAAAATTTTGGTATGGAACTTCACTTCTTTATTGATCAAATTCAGATTCACAAAGATGAACACAAAGTTTCATGTATTTGCTTCTCAAAATGGGCAACATTTCATTGAAAAAGATAAAAGGTAACTATTACAAAAGAATCCTCTCATATTTATAAAAGAGAAGGAAGAGCAAATCTAGGAAAAGTAGATGAGTGAATCTAGGAAAGTTAGGTGAGAAAATTTAGGAAAATCTCACCTAACAAGTCAAATTATTAAAAAATGTTGTCCATCATTTTAGGAAAACATCTTTGTTTTTACATGTACTTACATCTTGGAAAAAGACATGTAAGACGTCGAAAACTATTTATAAAATGCATAAATGAAAGCATAGAACTATCTAACACTAGAGATACAAGAAGTCTTTATGCTTCCTTGCATTGGTGCAAAAGTCTTCATAATTCTTCTCGGTCTTCTGTATGAATGTGTCATCTAGACCAATAGTGTAATCAACAATGGTGTGAACTCTTGTGATTGATCTTTTGGAAAATGAGTGAATCTTCTTGCATCTATCAAGATGCGTATTGAGATTGTCAAGAGAAAGCCCTATATCACAAATGGCATGCATGGAGGTCTTTGAAAAGTTGGCATCCTCCACTTGCTTCATGATGACTTCCTTGTAGATCTAAGAAAGTTCACTGAACGAGAGGAAAGTATGATTTTCATCAAGGAGCTTACCCGGTAACCCCTCAATTCCATTCACTAGGATAACACGATGTCCTTTGATATCTTCTTGTACTTGGTGGATATTTTCAATAAGAGATTTGATTGCTTGTATGCAGTGCTTGAGATATTGTCCTACCTCCACATACTTCTCTTTGTTGGGAATTACCCCAACTTCCACCAAATTACTCAAATTTGTCTCTTTCATTCGTGACCAAAATGAGAGACATCTTTCCATTTCTTTTTGCTCTTTGGAAAGTATGTTTTCTTCTTTATCAAGCTCTAATTTTAGCTTCGTTATTTGAGTGGTATTCTCATCTGTAACATCTATGACCTATGAACCATGTTTTATCATTTCATCAATGAAATCATACAACACCTTTCCCTTGGAGGAAAACTTATCTGCCTTTTGTATTGTTGGTTCCTCAAAACTTACCATAGCCATAGGTTGTACATTCCTAGAAGAGCCTGCAAGATTCCTCAAAACTGTAGCATAATGCTCAACTTTCTCCTTGTACATATTTCTAGCCTATTCCATCTTGTTAAGCCTTCTTGCTAATGCATCCAAGACCACTTGTGCATCTGCCTTTGCACTTACATTTGTCACTTTTCCAAGCTGGACTCTTGTGACAATGTAATTCTCCATCTTTACATCACCTTCTTCCTGTGGCGGTAGAGCAATATCTACAAACTTGTGACCAAATTTGTCAACATGAAGCCCTGAATGGACTTTTTCCTTTTTCTTGCCCTTGGATTTTGGAGGAGCTATCTCTTTAAGATCAAGCTCATATGGGGAGATCATTTGTTTCTTTCTCTTTGATAATTGAGAGATCAACCGAGGGGGAAGGGAGGAAGTATATGCTTCTTTACTTGTTGTCAACTCTTGTGTCGCAACCACTTATTTAGGAATGGTTGATATTGTGAAAATCAGAGTAGTATTAGTCATTATAGCTCTAGTGGATTGCACACCAAGTGTATCCTACAAAGACTCATTCACGAATCTGTGAAATTCAGCCATGGAAGTGATATCAAAAGATGGAGATGAAAAACTGGGAATGGATGAGGGAGAACTTGACAAAACATCAACAGTTTGTACATTGGAAAGTGTAGGAGGAGTGGTAAGGATTACTAATTTTGAAGGGGGAATGGAAACACCCACTGTATGTATGGTAGATGTAAGAAGCGATGAAGTAGGAAGAGGAGGTGGAGTGGTAGGATTGGGAGGTTTATAAGGGATATTTGAATTAACATGCAATGATGTTCGGGGAAGATCTTTAACAAAATTCTAATGAGGAGATAGAGGTTGTTCATCATCATGCTTGAGTTCCTCCTCATTACCTTCTTTTTCACCTTCATCTTCTTTAGAATCTTCCTCTTCTTCAGAATCTTCTTCTTCCGCAGACTCTTCGTCTTCTTTAGATTCTTCACTTTCATTTCCTTCTTCGGATGTTTGTTCCCCAGAAGCAAGCCCCTTTCCTTTTGCATGTGTTGATTCAGATTTTGTTGCCTCCTATTCTTTGAGATTTTGCATAGCACTCTTACTGAAGGTGAACTTGATTTTAGGACCACTTTGGGAAGAAGAGGGAGTAGCCACATGTTTTTTTTTTGTGTAGTTCTTGTTGTAGGCTAGTTTTTCCTCCTGACGCTTCTCCTTCTGATTCAATCTTGAAAGCTTTCATTTGGAATCCATGTTTATGCAACCATTCTGCTGTGTTGTGTAGGATAGGAGCAAGCCTTCCTTTGATGGAGACAGTTTCCTTTTTAGACCATTATACTGAAGGTAAGGGTCTCCTAGCAATTTCATCTTCCTCATAGGTAGATTTTATAATGTTGCCAGGATCTTTGAAATCCTTTGGTAGATCAACTACACCAAGATCTCTGATCTACTCTACTGTTAGCCTGCAAAAATTCATTCTGCGAATGTCTTCTTCATCTCTGCAATCTGCCTAGATGTCTTCAAAGTGATAGACATGTCGATGATCTTTCTTTAGTTTCCTCTTCACATCTTGGTAGTTAAAGTCAAATCTATATTTGTATGTTCTTATAGTCATGATCTGCATTTTTGCAGCAATTGGATTTTCTCTTTGTACACTTTGAATGGTATATCTACCAATTGTTAGTGGAAACTTGAAACCCTTTTTGTGAATTCTCATTTGTACCTTGTGAACTGAGATCAACTATCTGTACAACTCAATTAGTATCCACTTATTTGAGGGATATTTGGGAAACATGTATGGACACCCAGTATAGCAACCTACTCTCAGATAGGTGAAAGTTTGAAACTACAAAAAGATACATCCAACCTTACTAACCACTTTATAGGCCTCATCTGATACTCTTTTATTTTCAAGAGTCAAATCAAAAGTGAACAAAAGGGTTGCAAAGGAAGAATTTGTGACTCTTCTGAGATGATGGAGACTTTCTTTTAATTTCAACTACTGATAGAACTCATACACAAGTACAAAATGTTTATTTCCCTTTGTAGACAGCCCTAAAAATTGCCCCATTACAACAACAACATACACCAAATAAGAAGTCATGCAAAATTTTAGAGTGGCTGGAAAAT
The DNA here is from genome assembly GCA_007258455.2 of Sequoia sempervirens. Classification (NCBI taxonomy): domain Eukaryota; kingdom Viridiplantae; phylum Streptophyta; class Pinopsida; order Cupressales; family Cupressaceae; genus Sequoia; species Sequoia sempervirens. The sequence goes on along the minus strand of VDFB02386577.1, from coordinate 6,127 downwards.
TTATCAACTGCTCATGAATTTAGTCACTTATTTGAGTACCCCAATCAATATATGCTTTCTTTCTCCTAGTGATGTGGATGTACTCATACATCCAATCTTGAAAATGACTTGATTCAGGAAATCCTTTCACCCTGCTCAAGATAGTAATCATATCCTTGATGTTCTCTTTAAAACCACGTCGAGCAAGCCCCTTAGGCCATCTTGAGATAGTGGGCCTAGGTGTTTTCAACCATTGGGTGTTAATCGATGTCTTAGCCTTATTTGGATCCTGATCATGTAAACCTCTTGTGCCCATTGAATTGATTCTTTTTTATATTGTTCCATGTATAGAATCCGAAAAATAATATAAAAAAATTTAGGATCTAACCTCATCATTACTTTTCCTGAGGAATCTCTTACACTTATGTCAACTCGGATGTAATGAGATGCAACTTGGAGGACAAACTTTGTGTTGTGAGCAGAAGCTGGGAATGTAGACACCAGGTGCAAGTTGCTATGAAAAATAGATCTCAAGCTATCTTCTAAGGGCTTTTTCTCAGTTCTTTTTACAAATTCTTCAAGGTCTTGATGACCAACTTATGTGTCTTTGATTTCATCCACCTTTGAGATCACCATAGTAGGCAAAAAGACACCTTGATATTTTTACTTTATTTTTCCCTCTTTTTTAGAAGACGATGGAGGCTTTTTTGCTGTCATCTAAAAATACTAGGATCAAGGGATATCACCTTCTTGGGTCACCTGACGAGATCTTGAGAGGAATTGCAAGAATAATGGATTAGTAGATGTCAGTAGAAAATGTAGTGTTAGAAAGCGTGAAGCAAGCAAGCAATTCAAAGAAAGTGTAAATGAGCTATTTTGCATGAAAAATAGAGCATTGGTGAAGAAATGAGGTTCAAAGCACAAGCAGAGTGATTTTAGAGTGTTAGAAGGAAAAACTAATTTTTGTGTAGGAGTGCTAAAAATCAACACTCCTACATTTTGAGAAGTTAATTTACATGTAGGGGCATTGATTTTCAATGATCCTACATGTGTTCTACACTTGGGATGTTGTGAGTGTTGGGGTGCTAAAATTCAGTGCTACTGCACAATGGGGAAGAACTTGGTTTATGTTCAGGTGTTGAATTTCAGCGCTTCAACATGTTGTTCATTCTTCATTTGGGTCAAGTGTACAAGTGGAAAAAATCACCACTTTGGCAATTGGGGGATAAGACGCTCCATGTAGGAGCTCGATGATTTTCACAACTCCTACATTTTGAATTAGTGAAAATCAAAAGTGTAACGGCAAAAAATTTCGTCGCTTTGACAATAAAGGGCAAGGTCTTCAATGTTCTAGCGGTGAAAAACTCTGCTCAAAGATGTGAGAACGTTGAAGTTTTATTCAGCCATTTTGATATACCAAAACAAAAAATTTCATCGCTTCAACCTAGGATGGGAAAACACGGGGAGAAATAGTGGAAATGCATTTAGAAAAATGTGCAAATACAAAGAAATGTGTGGTTTGAAACATACCCAAGGCACCAATAAGGAAAGAGTTCAAAAAATAAAGACAAAGAAAACCCAAGGCATGTTTGACAAAAAAAAAATTAAGAAAATCCTAACAAAAACATAGATTTAAATGTAAGTATAGAAAACCTAATACAAAAGAAGGGACGTGAGAAAGAGATAGTATCAAATAACGACAAAGACGAAGAAAATAAAATGCACCCAGAAAAAACGTAGAAACCCTCGCTGAATGCTTGAAGAAATCTTCAAACGCAAGTCACAGGAGGTTGGAGAGTGATCACATGAGTTGAATGAGAGAGAATGGCGGATGAAATGAAGAAAGATTAGTCTAAACAGACTTATTAAGTCACTAAAAGGGGCCATTAATGCAACTTGAAGTTCACATTAATGAAGGCATTCATTATGGTGAAAACGATGCACTAGTGGTGATTTTCACCACTTGTGCATGAAGTAGACTCAAAAGAACAAAAAGTACATTGGTGGTGATTTTCACTGCTTGTGCATCTTAAAGAATTGTCAAAAGGAAAGATGCACTAGCAGTGAAAATCACCGCTTGTGCATTTCAAGTTTGGGTGCAAAGTGTAGGAGTGCTGATTTTCAGTGCTCCAACACTTGGAGTTAAAATTTTCCAACTTAAGACTCATGTAGGAGCGCTGAAAATCAGCACTCCGACATGAGTCAAAAATTGACAAATTCCCAAGGATTGGGAATTAACAAAGATACTCGTTTTGAAGCTCTTCGAAAGATGAGCGGGGGGGAAGACTCAAACAGACTGTTTGAGGTTTTGGACCATGCATGAAGGTGAATTGAAAATTGCCTTCATTTGCATGCTTGAAGTACATGGAAATATGAAATAGACAAGTTTCGTAGGGGGTTATCCCATGAATTTGGCATAGTTGGATTTGAGGATAACAATTTGTCTGGACACTAGCACATCACGTGGACATCCACGTGTCATGCTAGTGTCTCGTGATGTTTCAATGTTCAAACGGTCATTTCCAAACATGTTTTCCACTTGTCACTTACCTTTATCCATGGTAACGACCCGAGACTCTTTGTAATGGATCGAGAAGCTTCTTTTCCCTCTTCTCTCTTTAAATGCTATCTTTTCAATTCTTTTGTGCTTCCAGACCTCTCTAGCTTTGGCTCCAGCCCCTTCCTCTTCCCTTTGTATTTATATATTTCTTTTATAGCTCCATACAACTTGCTACAATAGCAAACTCAAGCTCTCATAATACTCTTTGTAACTCCCTTGGCTCTTGTAGCTATATCTCCCTTATTTTATGCTTGTGAGCATCTTGGGATTTCTCACATCCCCTATCAATTACATCTCTATCTCGTGATATGGGTTCTCCTCCTTGAGTAGGGATTACTTTTATCACTTCATATTTTCTTACTTTTCTCACTCTCTCTATCTATTTGGTTTCCTGTGGAGGTGGGAACACCAAAGCAAGGGTTTGATTGAGGCAAACCCCTATACAGCCCCAAAATTTTCTCTTGGTTTTATATATATAGGTATTGAAGATATTTCCTTGATGGAGGCTTGATTACTTGGGTGGTTGTAAGCACTTTATTTCTTCTCTTTATCTTTATCATTTATACTTTACTTTAGTTTCGTTACTTTCTATCATTTTCCCCATATTCCAAGAGTTCCTACCAGTCGGGGTAGAAGTAGACACTTTTCTATTTTTTGTGATAAACTCAGTTTCTGATCTGTATGAGATGTCAACACACATTTGGGACTCCATCGCACTGTGTTGTCCATTTGTTGCACTGATGTCCTTTGGTTGAAAACTTGCTAGTTTTTCCAAAAAACCTCTGTGGCCTGCTCTTTCTGATTCTAAAATTTTTGCTTTGTTCCTTGAGGTAGCTTAGGGAAGTTCTCCCCTTAGGAATCTCTTGGGAATAAAGAGACTCATGAGTAGTGAATACACCTTCTCTACATTTTGTTGAACTTGACGTGAACCACAATATTTTTTTAAAAACTAGGAATTTATTTACCCCAACTTGTTGGGGTCATAAATTTTGACTAGGTGCTCAGAATTCAGAACCATTTACACCATTGGAAAGATCTCCAAGAGGACTAATTCAATCCCTAAAATAATATGCCTTCGACAACCCAATTTTAGGGATTGATGCAAGTTTTAACCCAAATTTTGCTCTGAAGACCTTCAAAAATGCAAATTACTAGAACCTAGAAAATACCAAAAAAATCCAAAAATATGGATTTTTTTATTTTTCTTAGTTTTTTCACCCCTAGATTTCTCCGGATCAACCGACTTATTTAATCATTTTTATCATATTTAACTTACTATTTTTAAAATTATTTTAATATCTTGTTTTATCAATTCAATATCTAATTCTATTCACAGTGTTAATGATGTTCCATTTCATGCATGTGATGGTGACTTGACTTTAACCATGTCACTCAGTATCTTTGATCCTTCTCATGAAATTTATCTTGCGTCGGAGGATATTTTGTTGTAAGAAGATGAAATAATTGATACTTTTCTTAATGTTACTCTACCTTCTCTTCATTCCAATGCACTCTCTTCTAGAGATAGTGCATTAGTGAATGATGAATCTCTTCATTCTAATTCACTCTCTTCTAGAGATGTTGCATTTGCGGATGATGAATCTTATCTTCATTCTAATGCACTCTCTTCCATCCACATTTGATCCTCCCTAGATAGATGTTGAGAATATTTCTTTGAATAATTATCCCACTAGTTATGATGATTATGTAAATGTAATGTCTTTACTACCCCTCAAAGGCCTAAGAGACTGGTTATTTATCTAACACTAGCTAGTCCTTCTCCTAAAAGGGTTTTTTATATTAATGGTGTTCCATTTGATAGCGATTCTCTTAATCTTTCTAAGGCTCCCTCTTACAAAGCTGTAGCCCATATAATACTAGAAAGAATAAATTAAATGTTGATAAACCTACTTCTTACCACCTTCTCAACCAAGCCTCCCCCAAGCACCTAAACCTACAACTAAAGCACTTGGTGATTATGATCTTGTTGAGCAACTCTGTGTTACTCCAGCTAATATCTCACTATAGGACCTGCTTTAGTCTGCACCGACTTATCAAGATATGCTTCAAGAAGCCTTGAAAAATATCCTCTTGCCTTCTTTTTCCAAGCCAATGGATGTTAATGCGTTAATAGCTCATATTCATGTGGATTCACCAAATATTTCTATCCACAAGAATTCCCACCTTTTGAAGTGCAGAAGTAGGTGGATCCTCTGATGATTATAATTAACATTAATAATATTGGTATTAGACGTGTACTCTCATTGATGCCAGTTTGATGCTCAACATATGTAGCATTGATCTATTGCCTAAGATTAATATTGATTCATCTTCTCTTAATGCTTCTTTTGTTGTCATTTGTGGGTTTGATAATGTTGGTTGACAACCTTTAGGCACAATAGTCTTGCCTTTAAGGTTGGGACCCATTACCATACCCACCCTTGTATATGTTATGTTAGAAAAGTTATCTTATAATCTTCTCCTCCATAGATTGTGGATTCATGCTATGGGTGTAGTCTCATCTACCTTGCATAAATCTATTAAGTTCATTTGCAATAATCGAGTGGTCACAGTCAGGGCTGAACCTGAGGCTATGCACTTATGCAAAATGGTAGCTGCTAGTCAAGTTTTGGTTGTGATTACTCTTATTCCTTTAGTGTCTTCCAATGTGTCAATGTTTACTCTAGTAGTACCTATTACAAAGGATACTCTTGAGATAGATGTCCCTGAAGAAGATCCTTTTGAAGCAAGAAATCTTAAGTCTACTCCTCCTTCTTAAGAGAATGTATGTCTCGGTGATGATTGGGGTTCACTAGAATTTACGTCCTTCATTGGAGAATATAAATATGCCTCGATCCACTTAGACCTTCTAATAACATCATTCAAACCTGCTATCAAAGATGGTTATTCTTATGTATCGCAGGATAAAGTGAACATAAATTGTAATGTTCTTAGTGTTGATCCTCCTTCTGAGGAAGATGATCACACTTCTATTAAAGAAGTTAATGTTGGTAGTCCTGTCAAGAAGGTTGATGGTGATCCCATAGTGGAGTATAATCCCCATTGCTGGAATAATGCTCTATATGAATATCCTCCTCAATATTTGCAAACACGTTATGGCCTTGGCTTTAAGCTTATCTCCAAATATGGCTATGGGCGTAAAGGTTGTGGGCATAATGAACAAGGCATTCAGGTCCCTATAGAATGTGCACCTCGTAAGCATAATTTGGGGCTTGGTTGCTTGAATGAACAATCTAAACAAAAGCCATGGTTAAGTGACATGAATTTTTCTCAACCTCGTTCTCTTGGATTGATCCTCCATTTTCTTCTATCTTCATGTCTTCTTCTTGTGAGCAATCAAGCTCTTCTCCACAAGAGAAAGGGTTTCTTCCTACTCCTCATCATCTATATGAGCAAGAGCATATTTTGTTGAGGCTTCTTAAAGCCTACTTGATTACTATTCCTTGTCCTACATGTCAGAAATTTCATAAGCATGATAAAGAAAAACATTCTTTCTGTGCATACCATCGAGTGCCTGGCCATTCCACTAGTGAATGTAAAGCCTTGAAGGATAAAATACAACTTATT
>VDFB02386576.1:0-21245 GCA_007258455.2 Sequoia sempervirens | reverse complement strand
GCCTATCAATTGACCCTCGTAGGCTAACACTGATAGTTAGAGGGTCCTTCGTGGCAGTAATCAGGGTGTTTTTCTCCTTCAGAGCTCAATATGGGTTCAGTTTGGCCTTCGTTTGACTTAGTTCTTCATACTTACTATTTATAGTAAGTCACCATTTTAGGGGAGTCAGGGTTACTAAATTTAGTAAGGCACCTGAACAGGTCTCAGATGCAGTGTTGACCTCTTATTTGGTTGGATAGGCAAAATATTAAATGATTAATGATTAATTATCATTAAAGGTACTTTAATGATAATTAAATATTATAAAGTTAAATTATAAATTAAAAGTGTACTTTATTTCCGATGAGGCCATGACCCTCAATTTAAATCACTTAAAGTCCATTTTTATATTATTATTTTGGACACCCAAGGTTAGAGAGATATTATAAAGTTTTATTAAAAACCTAAAGTGGATTTCAAAAGACGATTAAAAGCAGCTTAAGAGGTCGACCTTCTTGAGGAATTATAAAAGGGCATCAAAGGCATTCGAATTCATTATGTCTTGAAGAATATTAAATTGTGTCTTTGGAGTTCGTGTTTGGAGAGGAAACCGATTAGGGTTTTCTGCCAATTCCGCATTGGAGAATGAAAACTCTTCAGTGTTAGTGCAATTTTGAGGCTGTGCAATACCAGCTGATATTATTGCTTGAGAGGGCTTCATTCAGGAGTCCATTTGGAGCTTACAGGTGAAAAATCAACATAAGGGTTTGAAGTTTATTGCTGAAGAACATTTATAGTTGGTTGTGAATCATCCTTCTTTGGCACATGGAGTTACATCATTCTTGTTGGGAGAGATTATCAACAAATTATTCAAGGTTTTAAGAGCAGATTGCAAGTTTTCATCTGCTGCTACAGTACCCGCGTGAATAGTTGATTTGCTACAATACGCATGAACAGTGCTTTTGCTACAGTAGCCGTGAACATTGAAATCACTACAGTAACACGTGAATAGTACCCGCGCTACAGTGCCGCTACAATGATTTATTTTTCTGAGTTGTGTTTTTTTCGAGGGTTTGAGCAAATATCTAGAGTTCTCTAATGTAGATTTATCAAACCTAATTTCTATGATATTTATTATTGCTGGGAGTATATTTGTGAATGTATACGCAAGTTTTGAAAGGGTTAAGTTCAGAAAATCATAAAGATATATCTGCAGCAAGGTTCAACGAACATTAGCAGTTTGAAGGCAAAAATCATCATCAATAAGGAGCTACAAAATATCTTATGATTGCCGCCAGCAAATTACCAGGTTCTCCATTTTTGTATTCATGTTGCATTGTTAATGAGTTGTATTTATTCATTGCCTAGACATCTTATAAGCTTTGTTGTTCCAATTGCATAGTGTTTAGGATTGCATTGTTGAAGGTCTTTGACAGCCACATTATTGTAATTGAATATCCAAATTGTAATCAGTCAATCATATGCTCAGTAAAGGGAGGAATAAGGTTGCATATCTATTGTTTGAAAATATGTCCATTGTCATGTTTGCATGATAAATGTTTGTGATAATGCCTATGAGTATCTTTCATGATAGTACAGTCACATACATTCATTGAAAGGCTGCATCTAGTCATAAATTGCATACTATTTTATTACAGTCATTTAGATTATCTCTTTCACCACATGTTCAAGCATCTTGGCATCAAACCAAACAATCAAACACAAACTGAAAACACAAACAGCAAGCTCGGATTTTACAAGATAATTGTTTGACAATATTCCTCAAGGCTCAAATTTAGAGAATAATCATTGGGAGTGCAGTAATTCAGTTGGGGGAGAACATAGGGTTTTCACACCCTTTCAAAGCATTTGTGTCCTAGGGCCCATGTTTCCTTACAAGTGAAGCATAATTTCTTCTTTTTGAGCTCATTAGGAAAGTCATCATCCCTCTGAGAAGGAAACTTCTTGGTCTGATTTGAATCCTTGTGATAATGCTTCTCATCCCTCTTGTGTGCAAAAGGCTTGGACTGAAATTTTGGCCTTGGGGCAGCCAACTCCATGCTTTTAGATTTGTTAATTGCTTCAGCAAGTGTTGGTGGATGAGTGCCTTCACCCACACTTTCAATGGTTCCATTGGTCCCTCAAAAAGTAGGACTACAAGCCTCCTTTTGGTGTCAAATCTCTCAATGAGTTTGTTGGTAAACTCTTCATAGGTAACAATGAGGTTATGGCCAAGAGTGACCAAACTATGATACCACCACTCCTGAGCAGCCCCATCCAATTGTAAAGTAGCAAACTTGATGGCATCTTATTCCAACATTGGCCTCAATGAGATGTAGTTATCGAGCTTCTAAACCCATGATCTAGCCGAACACTTATTACTTCCATTGAAATGGGCCAAGGTAACCTTCCCAAGGGCTTGTTGGAAATCCCTTGGAGGCATAGGAGCACGATTCTCATACCTTCCGCCTCCTCTCTTCTTCTTTTGATTCATGTATTGGTCCAAAGATAGAATCTTATGGATCTCTGTAGGAAGGGAAGCATATTCCATGTAACTACTCCTTCATTAGGCATTGTTAATTCAGGTAGGTGGTTCCTCCTTTTGAGTAAAGGTAGGTAGAAGAGGTCTAGGGACTGATCCTCTCAACACTTTAGCATGTTGGCCAATAAGTCTCCCATTGGGATTCATGTTAGAGGCATTTGTTTCAGTATTTTGATTTTGCTCAATGGGAGTTATGTTTTGATTCATTTTGGCCAACAATTGGGACATCATGTTCATCATAGTATCAAACTTCCTTTCAGCTCTAACATCAACACTTTCCTCTCGGGCTAGTCCCTTCTCCTTATCAGCCATGTTCTCAACTGCTATATTCCAGTTTCTAAGAACCTCTAAAAATGTATTGGGAACTGATAGGGTTTGAAACTATTGTCTCTTCTACTCTTTGTTGTAGTATCTGGTTTCTCTATCACTCATAGAGAACTTCTGTCAACTGAAGCATTGAAAGGACAGGCTAGTAGGATAACCAGCTTTGATATTACTGAAATATATCCCCTTAGTTTTTTCCCAAATTTTCACATAAATTTTCACCTGTTAGCGTTAGCCCAATGTAATGATAAGCAAATTGGAAGCAACCCTTCACTTTCTGATTATCCAGATCCCAATGTGGGCAAGGTGAGAGCATACGGTGTAAGGGGATCTGAATATAATATCAATGCTGGAAGTACAAGTAATCTAATTGGTGACAAGCTAGTTAATAGAGAAAGTAAATACTTGGCAGAAAAGCTAGCCACTTCCACTTTTCAGCGGGCTACAAGAAAGTAAAGCAAAGTAAAGTACTTGGCGACATAGCCAACCACTTCCACTTTTCAAAGAGCAACAAGAAACTAAAGCAAACTCAACCACTTATTCAACGGGAGTGTAAAACAAAATAATTGAAGTAGAGAGTTGAATGATACTACCAAATCAGCATTACAAAATGTTGTCTAATACAATATATCATGAGACAAACTAAGCAATATGAATGCCCAAGTATCAGAGATTCCTCCCTACAACATTACAATGATAAGGCATCAAGGAAATATGAGAAAACAATGAAAATACCAGGTCTGATATGCTGCGACAACAGTTTAATATAACAAGGCAGCAAACTGGAAACTTCAAGAAATCATCATAACTTTCTCCAAACACCTTGGAATGGCCCCCAATCAAATGCAAATGGAAGAACAGGTCTAGGTGTCCAACTTCAAGCCATCAAACACCTTGAAACCGAAACCAACTCTCGCGCACGAATCCCAATGCACATCCAGAAATGGTATGGCCTCCTTAGGAAGGTTGACCTTGCCTTAAAAAATCAATACTCTACTAAAAATCATAAATACTTGAGCATAGGGTCACCCAAGTATGGAAGAGGCATAGAAATAGTACACACAAAAATCCCTCGTCTCCTCAGATTAGTGCAAGCAAAAATGTACTTCATCCCTTCATAAACCAACAACTTGAAAACTGATAAAACCACTCCAAAATGGTCACCAAACAGAAAACTAACTCACACCCACACCAAAATGTTAGAAAACATCAAAACCCACAAGAACTGAAAGCAAGAAAGAAGCCATCACCAATGAAGCTCTATTGCAACCTCTGAATGAAGAAGCACCACTATTCAGCTGGGAGTTGTCTTGCAAACTTGAAACTGAAGTCAGCTTGGAGGGGTATCATCCTCAAAGCCCAAGAGTTTGAAGCCAATTCGGCGGCATTTTTTTTATCATAAAATTGCAAACCAAAATGAGAGGGAGAGAGGCTTATTTATAAGCCCAAGACCCAAAACTTTGAATCCACAATTCCCTCCAAAAAGGGACACCCACATGAGGAGGAATATAATATTCATTTAAATTCATCTTTGACCAAGACTTGGGTGCTCGCCATAAAAGGCATAAATTAAACCTTTTACAAAGCACAAATCTCCAACTTAGGCATCCAACTCATGAGTCCACCTTTTAAAACAACTTAAGTCATGTTGCCTAGGCATGGGGTCCAAAAAGCAACATTAAAATATAACATAAGTTATTAACCTTTCTGTTGTGATGTTTTTCACACATCGCCCCATTGCAAATGGGGACCCCCTAATTTTGGCTTTGCTTTTCGTTTGTTTTGTCGTTGTCTCTCTTTTCTATTGTCTATCTTTTCGGGATGTGCCCGTTTGTGAACTTTAACGTGAAATGTGGCCAAGTCTGAAATTAGGGTTTGAGTCTTCCTGGTCAATTCAGGGTCAAGTAAAGTCAGTAAATTGAAAATTGAACTTAATGTTGATGTTAGCATGTTTCCAGCAGGTTCTCAGCAAAATTTCATCAAATTCTAAGGTACTTACTATTTTTAGTAAGTGTGAAATTCCAGACAATCTGTCAGCTATTTTGAAATTCCGACAGTCACACAGCATTCAGAGCGTATCAGGCAGCTCGAATGCAAAATTTGAGCGAAAACAGACAACTTACTATTTTTAGTAGTCTGGCTTCCGGCATGAATATCAAGGTGCAGATGCAGAGTTTTTCTTTGCATGTCTGCATATTCCTTCTGGGTTTTTCGAGACCTTCGCGATGACGTAACATGCAAATTGGTGACCACTTCGGATTCGGTGCCAGGGGCTATTTTAGGGATTTTGCATGTCAGTTTCTTTTTTGCATGTCGGGTGATTCTGATGGGTTTTCGAGAGCTTCGCGATGGTGTGACGTAAAGCGAGTTTACTCACTCGATATAAGGAACTTGCTATTTTTAGCAGGTGTGTCCCGACAGCCGCCTCCCAGCAGTTTAGATTCACAAGCTGATCGCAGTGACGCAGAAACGAAGGCAAACAGAGTTCATTTGGGATGCATGCAAAGCAAATTAGGGTTTCCAGCTTCAGAGCCTAAAAATAGGCATCAACAGTCAAAATCTTCAAAATCCGATGTAAACCACTGCGATCAGCGTTCTTCAGGCTATCTGCTGGTGAAATTTGGTCAAGCGGGCACTTACTATTTATAGTAAGTCAATTTGAAGCGGCTAAAATAGTAAATCCCGGTTTTGCATCTCGTCGGTCGTAGCGAGTCCCGCGTGGTGAGGGCGTCTCATTAAATTTCAATGTCCGGAGCATAGACTGCTCCGAGAGCTTATGGTTACTATTTGCCGTGAAACACAACCGAAGGCTTATGCTAAAAATAGCAGGTCATCTAAAAATGGCAGTGTCGACAGGACAATAGAGCTATGAGGATGCTACGTTCAAAATTTCAAGTTGATCCAAGCTTCAGAAGTGCAAAAATGAGAAGGTTTACTATAAATAGCAGGGTATGAGAAGCTGGCAAGGACGAGAAAAATGGCTAAGTATAAACTTCATCCTCCACCCCCTGTGAAATGCGCCCTCAAGGAGAAATAAGTTGATGAAAATATTCTAAGTCACTGTCAAATCCTCCTGCCATGGCAAAATGCGCCCAAGCTGGTGAAGTAAAGTGAAAAAAAAATTCTAAGTATGAAATTCATCCTGCAGCAGGGGCAAAATGCGCCCAACTTGAAGAGAGCTCAGGAAGGTTGAAAAAGTTTCTAAGGCAAACGAATATCCACCTCCACTGGCAAAATGCGCCCAAGGAGAGAAAAAGTCAAAGTGGTCAATGAATCTCATCCACCAGCAAGGCCAAAATGCGCCCTCCTCTCAAGATTGAGCATTCAAAAATTAACTAAGGCATGAAGTTTCATCCTCCTCAAGGCAAGAAATGCGCCTAAGATAGAAATGGTCAAAGGAAGTCAATGTTTTCATCCTGCAGGAGGTGCAAAATGCGCCCAAATAGAGTCATGTGAGGACAAAAAAATAGGAGGCGAAGGGTCACTCCAAAAGGTTTATCCACCAGACATGTTAAAATGCGCCCACAAGGCAAGTAAGGTCAACGAGTCAACACTTTTATCCTCCACCTCCATAAAAATGCGCTCAAGTTGAAGCAAGTCAACAAGTCAAAGCAAACTCGTCCTCCTTAGGGGGTAAAATGCGCCCAAATCATGCATGTCAAGACGAAAATAAAGAAGGTGAAGGGTCACAAGGCGTGGTGGCAAGTTTCATCCTCCTCCTACAAGGAAATGCGCCCATGTTTCAATGTGAAAGGTAATTAAGGGTGGTAATTAAGGCAAAAATGTTACCTAGACATGGTGAAAAGTGGTAAAAGATAGGCGTTGTCCTCCATCATGTGTAGAATGCGCCCAAGGTGGTGGGCCTTAGAGAGACTTTGCTAGGCGTGTGAAGGGAGCTCTAAGGCGTTGGAATTTCCTAAGGCGTGGTATATGTTAGAAAATATTTGAAGGCGTTAAGAATAAAATGGAGTATACTAGGCGCTTCAGGAAGAAAATAAAATATTTGCTAAGTGTTGAAAATTCTCTAAGGCGTTGGACTTTTAATGAATATTTTTCGAATGCGAAGATGTTGGAGGATAAAATGTGCCAGGCACCTCTATAAAAAATTTCTAAGCGAAGTTGATATTTTCATAGGCAAAATTGGTCGAGTTGGATATAATATTTTCTAAGGCAAAAAATATTTTCTTCTCAGAAAATACCCCTGGGGCTCAAGGAGGTGAAATTTTTCGAAGCACGAGCAAATTAGTCAGTGGATGGAGTCCGGTGATGCCAGCTGCACAGGAACAAAAATATTTTCAAGTCAGAGCAAAATTCTCAGAGGGGATCAAAGAACGAGAACAAAATTGTTGAAAGAATATTTTCTAAGGTTCAAAATTCAAGAAAATTAAATGAACCCGTTCGTTGGGCACCCATGAATTCAATGCGTTCTGGAGAAAATTTTCTTCTGGGTATCGAAGATTTTCGATGAGGAGTTGATTTTAAGGTCTTCCACAGCTTGTCGAGAATTTTGGGATAAAGATTTTAAGTGAGCACCAGGTTGATGTATTTCCTAAGGGAAATTTGAAAATTTTCTAAGGCAAAAATGAAGAAAATATGTTTTCAAGGTGAAATTCTCCAGACGGCGAATTTGAAAGAAACTGCCTAGGTGAATTTGCTTAAATCCTTCGTGAAGATAGTTTCCTTGAGCCAGAGGTGAATAAAACCAAGGTTGTCAGGGCTCCAGCAGGTGAAATGAATTTCTTGAAGATGCAGTTGAAGTTGATACTGTCAAAGGGATGATACGCCTTTGAAGAAGATGGATCAAAATTTGGCTAAGGCATGAGGAATCATGAAGAAAGCAAAAGTTGGCTAGTGAAAACGATGAGCCCTTGAAGATCAAAGTGCTAGAATCAGGTGAGTAAGTTGAATTTATATTATGAAATGATCTAATCCCCTTCTCCTCGCTTGTTTTGCAGGAGGAATGTTGAGGCCAGAACACGATGTCTGGAAGTGGTGAAGCACGATGATATTACAACCTTGGGAAGAAGATAGAGTTACGAGTTTCAATCTTGAAGGAAGGAAAGTTTGCAAGAAAATGGCTAAGTGTTGAAGAAACATTTTCAAGACTCAAAGTGACGAAGATGAAGACCCTCAAGTGGAAGAAATCAAAGAGCGACGCCAAGAAAGAAGATCGAGAACGGTGTGAACGCGTCTACAAATGGAATCTTCTAGAAGGATGATGGTGGACATTATAGCGCATTTATTACCCCACTCTCCTTTGTGGCAGTTTTTAGGGAAAATATTGTTTAGGGCTGAGGTGGCACGATTCTGGCCACTCTATTGATTGTAACCCTAGCCGTCTTTTGGGACTTGGCTAGCTATATAAAGGGGGAGTCCCCCTCATTTGTAACTCATTAGAAAGTAGACAGTAGAGAGGATCAGGGTAGAATTAGAGTAGAGGGACAGCTTAGAGTAGCTTAGAAGTAGATTGATAGTGTAGTTTGGAGAAGAAAGAAAGTTTTCCCTTTGAAAACTTTTGAGGAAATTGTTGTGTAACACATTTTATGATAATAGATCTTTTCATTGATGATGGAATTCGTCTTGTCATGAAATGCTAGCAAGGTTTCTTCTTCCTTTCGTATCCAAGTAGCTTAAATTCATGCAAGTAGCTTACTTTGGTGTGTGGTGTTTTATTGAGATAGCTTCGCTTTATTCCATACCACTAGCACTTGTTGATGATAAGTTCGCCTTGTGTGGTCAACTGGACATTACATTGAGTTTAACTTCGGTTGTGATTTATATGCTTATATGCGTCGGATGGTGTATGCATGTTAAGTCATAATTTGAACATCTTTTGCTATTTCCCTTGAAGATTGCACCGATTTTGCTGAGGCTGTCCGACGGAGGCTAGGTGAAATTTGGTTGAAGTCTATTGAAATGAAGCTCCACATATCTTGCATTTAGAATAGAACATAAACTTCTTAGGCCTCTACACCCTTTTCAATTCAGTACTTTCTGGTTAGAATAGGAAACCCGCACTTCATAGATAAATCTTTCGAGCATTTGAATTCCTTTCTCCGTTGCCGAACAATTCTGTAAGTCCCCTTGAAATACCAGCAAATCACATCGAGCCAAACTGAGCCTATTCGCACTTAAGGAACCTTGGGGTTGAACGCACGAACTTTCTGGCAATCTTAGCGTGCGGAATACTTTGATCAAGAGAGAATAGGGAAGCCATTGGCAACTTTATTCTGCGTTGGTGCGGTCACGAAAAACACATCAACACTTTCCTTTTCTGAACTCCAAGAATGTTGGAGAAGCCATTGCCAAAATTGCATTGCCACACTACCAGAAATAGTAACTGAGTGTTGAAGTGCTACCAAACCGCATTGCTAGAAATAAAACTTCCTTAAAATAACATACTGCTAAAAATAGTGTCTCGAAACACCATTTGAGCACATTCCAGATAGCCGTCGTAACTTACTAAAAATAGTAAGTTCAAAAATAGTCACTAATGAAAATGCATGTGACAACCCACCAAAGCTCTCTGCAAACCTAGAAAGACCCAAAAAACATACTAGCAAACACTTGTAACCAGCCCCTGAAAAACCAAAAAGATACCTCCAAGAAAATAGGAAACCCTAATTCAACCCCCAACTAGCCTGAGCCTAAAAAATAGGCTAATGGTCTCATAAAAGATAGTGCTGAGAAGGGGACATTACATTTTAGTGTAGTCCAATAGTAAAGAATTCAAATTTTATTAGAGAAGGAAAGTGAGGAATTGAAAGATAGAAGAAATGAAAGAAGAAATGCGGGAAAGAAGCAAAAAGGTTTTGACAAACGATGAGAATATTGATATGTCATGTCCCCGAATTGGAGGTATGGTGATTTAATTAAGTTATTTAATTAAGTTGTCCAAATTATTGATAATTTATGAGGATAGCTTAATTGATGATTTAATTAAATCAAGAGATGTTATTAAATTAATTATTTATTAAGTTATTCCCATAAAATAAAATATCAAAAGGGATGACTTATTATTTAATTAATTTAATAATAAAAAGTGACTTAAGTGACTTAATAATAAAATAATAAAGTAATAAAGTCACTTAAGGAATATTTCTGGAATCTTCTAGAAGTCTCTTGGTGATGAGGTTGAAAAAGTATAAAAAGAGGCTTGGGCTATGCATTTGGACATCTTGAGTTGCAAACACTTTTCTACTACATTGCTGAAGCTGAATGCTTAGCTTATTGTTTTCCAGTCTTCGTTTGTGAAAGACCAAACCTAGCTGGTTAAGTGCCAATTTCGGTTGTGCAACACCAACCCTAGTTGGATAGTGGAGGAAGATACTTCAGTCTTTCTCATTGTGCTAATTGCAATCATTTTTGGAAGAGTTTGGGAAGTTATTTGAAGTCTGCAATTTTGTTCAGTCTGCAGATCAGCCATGAGAGAAATCACATTTTCATTCGTTGCTCTTCAATAAGGAGATATAATTTTGTGGGCACTTGAGGGATTGCTTCCTTTGGTGTTGGCAATCATTTTCATAACAAATTTGAGGAGCTTAGAGGCTGTATTTATTTTTCTAAAGAGTTGCCAGGCAAGAACAGGGGCGGCTGCTGTAGGTGAAGATTGTGCATCATTGAAGATTGTTTTGAAAATACCAAGTTGCCATTTCATCATCGATTTCCTTCAGCATATTATTACCAGGTTCCTTTATGTATTTGCATGCTTTGCATTGTCATATTAGATTATTTTAGTCGCTGCCTTCCTGCAGCTGTAGGTGCATATTCTATATCATATTTGTAATAGCATTATTCATTCCATTGTAAGCCAAGAGTCTTGGCATTGCATTTTGAGTAGTTGCAATCATCATATCAACATTGTATAACAGCCTTGTATTTGGATTTGCACATAATGAAGGAGTTATAAGGTTGTATGACAAATGTTTGACAAATTGCCTTTGGCTGTAGCTTTCATTCCCTCATGTTAGTTTGCATACTAAATGTTTGTAGAAATGTCATAGTGTTGTAGATGGTTATTGGCATTAGGGAAATTACATGAGAGGTGTTTGTAAACATGTTTCTTCTATGTAATTACATTTCTCTCAATTAGTATGTATGCCAAGTGTTTGTGAAAATACCTCTTGGCTGTAGGTGTGCATTTGCATTTAGAAATTCATTTATATGCACTTGAAAACACAAAAAGAGTTGCATCTTCATTTTAGAACTTTGAATACATATCTTAGAAGTTATTTTCCAAGCATTTGAACAACATTTGCATCCATCAAATCAAAGACAAAGCAATCTGAAATCAATTACCAGCAAATTGAAGATTGCATACAAAGTGTTTGTCAAAATTCCAAAGGCAGAAAATCAGTGTTTTTGGATCAGATTTGGCAAGGCACTTTACATGATATATAGTGTAACATACACCCCCTTCTTCTTTTTTTCTTGAAAATGAGAAGTACTTGCTAGGGAAGATAATTAGGACTGGCAACAACATGCAACAAATTTAGAATTCACAGACATCAACATATTTGGGAATAATACCTTCAACTCAACATGTGGCATTGCTACTCAACATGTGCACCACACTAAAATTTGATTGCCTTTTCAAATAGATTCATCCTTGGGCATGGATTCATAATACATTTGCCATGGTTTTGAGGGGAAATTTTGATGGTTTTTGCTACCCAAAAATGTACCCTACTCTGCTATTATGTTTTGGCATGCTTTTCTAATAACATTGCCAAGTTTTATTTAGAATTTCTTGGCTTAAGCCAAGACAAAGTGCACCTCTTGCCTTAACATTCCTCCTGTAATGTCCCCTTCTCAGGCTTAATCAGTTCAAAGACCATTAGCCTATTTCCCGAGTTCATGGGCTAATTGGTAAGGCAAGGGGACTCCAAAGTTCTTGGAGGAGGCAATTTTGGAGTTACAGGGTTTTTTTGTTGGCAATGAGCTCTATGGGAAATATTGATCTGAATGACACTCTCTGAAATGTTTTCTAACTTTTGGGGTGTTCTCCAAACTTCTTGGAGAGCATGTCTATTTATAATAAGTCACCAAATTGGCTTCTATTATTCACCTACCCCCTCAGTATCATATTGACATGGTCAAATTGGATTTTGATGTGTTTCAACATTTTCTGCAACTTGGGGTGAAATAATTATATTATTCACTTAAGTTATAATGTTTTATCATTATTTTTGTTCACTTAAGTGTAATATATTTTCAAAAAGGTATTTTAATTCTCCATTTGGATGCTTAGGAGAAATAAAGAGGTCTTGCACACAAAAAAGGTTTTATTTTATTTTAAAAAGGAATTTGTTGAAAAAGGCATTTAAATGTTTGCATATAATAAATTATTTAATTTAAAGCAAAAGTGCTTTTAAAAAATTTGAAAAACAAAAAAACTTTTTTGAAAAGTAACGAAAAAGCAAAAACCGTTTTTTTTCTCAAAAAAGCGGTGAAAAAGCAAAAGCATTTTTTTGGAGAAAGCAACAAAAAAAGCTACAAAAGGAGGTGTTGGGGGCTCATTTGGATATGTGAAAGAATGATAATGTTATGTTGCCAAAATGGATTTGGTTCTCTTCCATCTTTGAGGACAAAATCCCTCATAGGTTTGTAGTTTCGAAATTGCAAGATATTCCCTAGCTGGATTGTGGTGTGACTCCAACCAGCAATCGCCATTGGAGCTGATTTGAAGTTTCAGTTTGGGTTTTTTAGTATGGACTATTTTGATGTGTTTTAGGCTTTTAGCATTATATTTTGGTGTGATTCCTTTTCAGATTGCAATGCGTTGAGTGTGGAGTTTGGAGCGCTTTTAGGGGGTCATACCATTGTTGCTATTTGCAACAACTAAAGTTTTAGACCTACAAATGTCTAATATACCCTTTCTAGAATAGTGATACACTTTTTCATGAGTTTTGGTGTGAGTTGGCATTGCTGTTTGAGTGCTAATATAGTTGGTGATCATTTTGGCACATTGGAGGTAGCTAGGTGAAATTTCTTTAGTCATCTATCTGACTGTCCAGACTGCTGCAGCAGTTTCAGACTTATATCAGACTTCCATTTGCCATATTCTAAGGTATATTTTCTATTGCGATGCTGGGTGGTTAGTTTCCTGAGATGGGGGTTCATTTGGGGTGCTTTAATAGCTTCATATCACATTAATATTTGTAACAACAGATATGTATTTGAGTTGGAATGAATTGTAAGAGCTAACATTGTAACATTGGGTGGTAGTACCACTAGTGATCTTGCTCTTGTTACTTGTTACTTATCCCACTACGTAAGCGGCTCTTATTACTCACCCCACTGCATAACTGGCTCTTGTTACTCACCCTACTGCATAAGTGGCTTTTTGGTACTCACTCACCACTTAAAAGTGCAAGAGTTGTTTATTGGTTGTACTCACCGCTGAGAAGTGGAAGAGCTTACTTTGCATTTCTTTATTGTATATGCTTTCCCACTGCAAAGTGGATGCCTAGCTAAACCCATTGGATAAGTGGATGTTACTTTCAGCTGCTCATTTCAAGTATAATTGTAATCCTGTACACTATATGTTTTCACCTCGCCCACACTGGGAACTCTAATGCCCCCTTCTCAGTAGCCACTTAGGATGATCACTTAGCCTTTTTAATTCTCAAAGGCTAGAGGTGAATTTAGGGAATCCTTTACTTAATTATTTAATATTGCCTAAAGCGTCAAGTTAAATTCAAAAAAAGGTAATATTAAGTAATTAATCAAGTAAGGTGATAAAGTGACTTTAAGTGAAATATTTAAAAAGGTACTTTATTAAGTCACTTTATATTATTCGAGCGGGAAATTAATTGGGGAAATATTAAAGACAAAAAGGAGCTCATTTCTCTCATTTTGGATATTATTTTCTCACTTCAATTTAGAGAGTTTTTCAAAGGCTTTTCAGGTCTGTGGGTTTAGCAAGTTGTGTTATGCCAAACACTTATGAACAATGTATAAATAACTATTTTTGTTCAAAGGGATTTTGCTTCGTTCATGCAAGGTCTCATCTTAGGGAACATTGTGCTTAACATCTCCAAGAGAGGACAAATGTAAGGTCTCATCTTAGGGAGCATTGTGCTTAACGTCCCCAAGAGAGGACAAATCAATGAGATATCACACTCTCGGAGGAAATCAAACCCAATGACACCACCAAGAAAAAGGACACGTCACATGAAAGTAGAAAAATCACTCATAAAATGTCAAAAGATGTGTCGATGTATGCCCCCACTTTAAAGGAATTGCTACACCGTGTGTGAGCAATTATTTTAAAGTAGCCAAATGTTTGGTGCTAAGACATGAGAGCTTTCTTTGGAAAACCTTATGCCAAGTCATATGTTTCTGAAATAAGCTACGTCATGAAAAGGGGAAGGGTTTCCCCTAAAACTCAGTATGTCACATGCGAGGCAACTTAAGGCGTGTCGGTCATATCCCAAGCTTGCTTCCATATAAACATGGAAGGTGGTCAACTAGCCAAAAGAGACAAGAAGTGACATACGAGGACAAGGCTACTTGACCCCATACCCCCACTGAGTGCAGGACAAGGGTGAGCTGAAATAATTGATGAGAGCACCAAACTCCTTAAGATGTTGAATTTTATTACTCAAAGCCTTACATTTGTTAGTAGAATGACCATGAACTCTATGAATATGCACAAAATGAACTGTTGTAATAAAATTTCTTTCGTGTTCTTGGAGGAAGGGATATGAAACAATCTTGGAGGAGTCTCAACAAGATGCTTTCTTGATCAAAAGTAGAAGATGTTTTGTTATTGTGCGACAAAGGTATCTCTTGCTTAGTATTAGATATCATACTTACAAAAGACTCTTTAGATTGTGAGATTTTGTACTCTCCCTGAAAGGAGGGTGTAAAATCTAACGGACTCCAATCGTTAGTGTTTTGCATGATGACATTGATGTTAAGCGAGTCTTTCAAAGGATAATAATTAGGAGCATTAATGTCTATCAGTTCAAGATGCACTAAAGTTAAACTTGTCTTGGAAGAATCTTTTGTAAGAATGTTGATATTGGGTGAAGGCTTGTTTGATGGTTGGATTTCTATCAAGGGACAATAACCAAGACCACGAGTTGTTTCTTGCGTGTTAGGCTCCATAGGGACACAAATACCTTGTTCTCTAGCACCACAACCTTTTTCGCTATAACCAAGTTGTTTCATAAGTTCATAACCTTTTCCGTAAATCATTTTCATTTCTTTAGGGTTAGGTGGTTGTTCATAATCAACTTCATCGAAATGTGTTGTGTAATTTGTTTGATCGTCTAAAGTAGTTGAGATGGATGCTTTCGAATTTTGTGTTGACATTATTGCTTTTTCTTTTCCCTTGTCAGACTATTTTGTTGTGATCTTGTATTCACCCATGAATGTAGGTGTGAAATCTAAGGAACCCCAATTGTCTTCCAATAGCTTAGTGACTTGATCAATGTTCTTCTTGTGTTCTTCCTATGTGATTTCCACTTTTGCAGTTGATTCCCATGCTTTCAAAGGATCTTGTCCTTCTCTCTTAGCAATCAAACAACTTTTAGGCTCAAGATTGGCCTTGAGTGTGTAAACTTTGTTTTTATAGATGTACTTCATTACACAATGGAGGGTAGAAGGCACACCATTCATTTGATGAATCCAGGGTCTCCCTAAAAGGAGATTGTAAGAAAGATCATCAAGCATAACGTGGATCGGAGTTTGTAATGTTACTCCCCCAATGTTGATAGGTAATGTGATGACTCCGAGCGGTTGTTTTCCTATGTTGTCAAATCCACGAATAGATAAAGAATTAGGTTTAATATCATTTTTATTCATTTGGAGTCTTTTCAAAAGGCTCACACTACACACGTTAAGGGCCGAGCCATTGTCAACGAGGACACTCTTTGTCCCGGTTTGATTGACAAGAACTTTTATCATGAAAGCTTCATTTTGTTTTTGTACTTCCAAAGGAGGTAGCTAACTTTGGTGGAAAACAATGTCCAAGTTCATTTCATTCATTCCTTGAACTAGCGTTGCTACATCGTTTGAACTAGTGTTAGAAGGAATCGTAACTTGTTGCAAGGCCTCTTGGAGTATGCTATGATAACTAGGTGATGTTTGAAGAAGTTCCCATATGGAAATCTTAGCAGGAGTATTCTTAAGGTGTTCAACAAGATTATATTCCTTTCCATTGGTTGCAGTCAAAGGAGGAGCACTAGGCAAGATTAGATTAAGCAAGGGATGGGATGTTGAAGGTGTTTGTTTTGGTTGCAGGTTGTTTCTAGTGTTATATGTACGAGCAACGGTATTGTGACTCGGTTGCTGCGAAACATTGTTCTTAGGTGGTTGAAGGATAAGGACAGGTTTATTTTGAGTTTGTGGTTTTTGCTAGGGTGGATAAATAATAAGTTTAGGCTTAGGAGAGTACTTCAAGGGATATCTAATGTGCATAACCTCAAAAGACTTATCCTTATTTTCATGATTTCTTAGTGAAGGGGAATCTAATGTCACTTCATCATCTTCATCTAAGGAATTACTATTGTCAATGTTCTCATTTTCGTCCACCATGATATCTTCCCTAGGAGGAGAGTTTCTAGGAGAACTACAAACTAGATGTCCATGACATTCAAAAGTTGGTTCTTCTAAAATGACTTCATCACAAGTAAGGGAGTTATCAATGGTTTGATCTTCTTGTTCAATGAAGGTTTCCCTAGGGGAGGAGGGACAACTAAGATTCTCATGACTTTCATCGATTGTATTTTCTGACCTCAAAGTATCTTCTTCACAACTAGGAGAGATACTAGGAGAGATACTAGGAGAAGAACAAATGTGATTGTCAAGATTGTCCATAATTTCATCGTTTTTCTCTAAGGTCTCATTCTCTCGTACCATAACTTCTACCCTAGTAGGAGAGCTTTTAAGAGGTTGATCACATTCCATGATTGTATTTTGTAAAGTAGTTTCATCACAAATAGGAGAGGCATTGAGAGAATCATGCTTTTCATGCTTACCAATGATTGAATCTTTTTGTTTGAACAGGTCTTTCCAAATTTTAGGGACATTAGGAAGGAGATAAATAATACTATAACTCTCAATCATCGGATCTCTCTAACATATCTTCTTTCACTAAAGCATTCTCCCTAGGTAAAGTGATGTTAAGAAATGTGTTAATGATTCTTCTTGTCTCATAATATCTGTCCAAGGGGGAGTAGGAGAGGGACAAACAAGACTTTCATGATTCTCAATGATTGTATCTTCTTTCACCAAGATACTGTTGATGTGATTTTCGTGACCGCACCAATCAGCAGAACGAAGTTGTCTGAGGGCTACTCCATTCTCTCTTGATCAAAGTATTCCGTGCGCTAAGATTGCGAGATAGATTGCACGTTCAACTCCAAGGTTC
This sequence comes from Sequoia sempervirens, assembly GCA_007258455.2. Taxonomy (NCBI): domain Eukaryota; kingdom Viridiplantae; phylum Streptophyta; class Pinopsida; order Cupressales; family Cupressaceae; genus Sequoia; species Sequoia sempervirens. Next base: position 4,020 of record VDFB02386576.1, on the reverse strand, counting down.
TGAAATACTTGGAACACCCTCAGTTGGTTGATGTGAATTGTTGTGTTCTTACGAGGGGACTTACACAATTGTTCATAATACTTGCAGTAAACAACAGATATATGCTTTGAAGGGGATTTTCGTGTGAATGATTTAGCTTTGAAGTGCGAGTTTCCTAAAACTAACCAAAGTATGCGGAATTGAAAAGGATGCAAGGTCTAGAAGATCTAAATTCTAACCTAAATGCAAGGGATGTTAAGCTTAATTTCAATGAACTTCAACCAAACGTTATCTAGCCTCCTGTTGGACAGCTTCGACAAGGTTAGTGCAATCTTCAAAGGAGAAAAATGATGTTCAAATCACGATTCAATGATGCAAGTACCATCACAACGATGCATAGCTACACATGAATCTTGACCGAAGTTAAGTATAAAAGTTTTCCAGTTGACCACGCAGGACAAGCTTACCATCAGTAAGATTGTTAGTGGTATGGACTCAAGAAGCTCATTTACATCAAACATAAACACCCATAACTAACTATTTGCATGAAAATTAAATCCTACTTGAAGTCAAAGGAAGAAGAAACCTCACAAACTACTCACAACAAAAGTTGAATTCACCATCAATGAAATACTTTTATTATGATTAGCTTTTCGTGACAATCTCTTACAAAAATTCTCAAAGGGAGAATTCCCCTTCTCCTTCAAACAATGCAATGAAAACTATTCTAACTCCAAAAATGTCTACTCTCCATTCTGCTTTGATATCAACTGATTGCTAACTACTAGTGTACAAATGAGGGGACTCCCCTTTATATAGCTGGCCAACCTCAACGGATGGTCCAGATCAAATTACAATGGAGGGCTCAGATCGAGCCACCTTAGCCCTAGACAAGAATAACCCTAAAAACCGCCAGAAGGTGGAGGAGTGGCGTCATTAATGATCCCAAAGATAGCAGATTCCTCCTTGACCACTATGGGCAATTAATGCCCACTATCCTTCTAGAAGATTCTCGTCCATAACCGCGTTCCCATTGCTCTTTTCTCTAACCGCGTAAGCTATGAATCGGGCCAGCACTGAATCAACTTCCTCCTCAGAAATCGACGGAGTAAGATTGAGCTGATATTCAAGGATACCCACCATTTGCTCCCATCGATCACAAGACTTTCTCCAAGTCTCAATAGAGTCCTGTGTGCTTTGAATAATTGCTGAGAACGTAGAGATGTTCTCAAAGTCAAGCTGGGAAAACGTCCTCATCTCAAAGAAGAAAGGCTGCAACCTTGCCTTCAATCCTTCCACCTCTACCTCCTCATGAGTTAGCCTCCTGGCGAACAATGCATCCAATGTGTTGAGGATGCCCTCGTGGATATTTCTCATCGCCTTCTTGATTTTGGAAGATTCCGTAGCTGCCATGTCAAAGAAGCCTTTCCCAGTGAATGCAACCGAATGCCATCCAAGAAAATCATACCTGTCCCCAGCCTGGATCACTCCTTCATTTATCAAAGTCTGTGTGGGCACACGGATCAGAACAGCAAGGCGAGGAATAGTCTTGTCTTGGAAAATATGGGTGTCACCCCAAGCTTGCTCAACACCATCTAAGCGCGAAAGGATACCAGACGCTCTTTGAAAAGAGGAGACAAGATCGGCCATGAATTTCTTCGCCTCACTGCGAACACCGCCTATCCATTTATCTCTCTCTCGGACAACTCTCTTCACTTCTTCAAGCCCACTAATTGGTTCTCGTGGCAGCTCCGATGGAAGCTCTACCGTTGGGTTCTCTTGAGCACCCGGACGTGCTAGATGTTGCACATATTCAACCAATGCCTTGTGCTCCTTCAATCTCTTATACCTTCCCTCCTTTTTCACCAGCCTGTCCTTCAATGCTTGGAATGAACTTTCAGCTTCCTCAACCACCTGCACTCCAGAAGGACGTCCCAAATCAACTGTGGTGACGGTGTAATTCTCTGGCATTGCGTCACTTAAGTCATGATCTGTAATGTCCCCGTTTTTAGCACTTCACTTTTCGGTGATTGATAGCCTATTCCCAGTGTGCTGTTGGCTAATCAGTGGCAAAATTAGGGGTTCGTGTTTTGAAGGATGCTCTTGCTTGAGGTTGGTTGATTTAATGGCGGATTCTTTCTGGGTTTTCAGAGAGCTTCGCAGTGATATGTTGTTCTTGGCATTCTGAGCATTTTCAGGAATTTACTATTTTTAGTAAATTCTATTTCTGGCAGTGGTCCTGTTGGTTTCGGCTCGGTTGACTTTCCATTTCAGACTGATCAGTTGGCTTACTCATTTGCGGCTCTGGGGCATAACTGGAGAGATAAGTTGAATTATTTTAATTAAGTCATGTTTTAATATTATATTTTAACATTGACCCCTTGGCCTAGCAACTTCACTTTAAGTTGTTTTAAAAGATGTTCTTTATGGGTGGGCGTCTCATTAAAGGGATTAATTATATTTTTTATTAAAAGATTTAATCCAAGCATAAGTTGGACACCAACTTCAAGGAAAAGATTAAGTTTGTAATTAAAGTCAAATTTTGCTTGGTAAAGTGGGACGCCATCTATTGGAGAACTAGGGTTTGACTCACAAGAAAGAAGATTAGGGTTTCGAGAAGGTCAGCGAGAAATTATAAAAGGAAGCCATTGGTTCTCATTTCAGTATCTTTGGTCTATGCTATTGTTATGCTGCCGAAATGGTTGCTGGATTGCTTCGAGGAATGAATGCCTCCTAGCCTTAGCTCGACTTCGTGCTTGAGAGATAGCACCTAGTGGAGAAGTTTGCTTATTTTGAGTGAGTTTGTAGTGAGGTTTGCATTGTAGTGTTGTTTTGCCATTAGAAGTTCAGTTTATTGCATTTTATGTCATTTTCTAGAGTTGCTGATAATAGGGCTGAATCTGTAGTTTCACTCATAAATCAGAAAACAAAAATAATCTCATTCTGGGTATTGTGTCATTGCATCTTATTGGTAAGGGCGCCCCTTCATGAATATTTGCAGATTTTAATACGAAGCGTATGATTTTATAAAGCAAATCCGTCATTCCTTGAAGGCTGTACTTTCTGGAGTGCGTTGGGATTCGTGTCAGTAATTAATAACCATTTTTAGATGCCATTTCTTATTACTAAGTTAGGCGCCATCATTTTGAGGGTCTATTGCATCAGATTTGAGATCTTTTGGGTGAGAAATGAGAGAGTTATGAGCATATTGCTAGGGATCTGTGTTGCTGGTTATTTAATTAAAGTGCAGGTCTGTCATAACCAGATTTAAGAAATCTGCATTTTCTTCCTTGGATCGGAGTTAAGAAATCATTAAAGGCTTTGTCAAAGATTCCATGTTGTTGCAGCTATTTGAAGAGCTTTAATACTTGGTCTTGCAGGAATTTACATATTCATTGTAAGCTAAACAGTAGTACTGTCAGCATTTCCTTCAGTCTTACTTTACATTCTGTTGATGCAATTGTATTTCTGTATATCTCTGTCATATGGTAGCTCCCATTCCGTCTCGGGTTGGAAAGCACATTCTTGACGTCGAGTACTTCGGCATTCCTACTTATTTCCTTTAATTGCATTGTAATTCCTTTTATCTCCGCCATATGGTCGCCTCAATTCCATACTGGATTGGGTAGCACATACTTGGTGTCAAGTTTGCTTTCAGTACTTGTAGCGTAGAAGATCCTCTGACCATATGTTCGTCCTTCGCAGACACATTCTTGGTTAGAGTTACCTTCAGTTGCATTTTGTTTAAGGCACTGACGATCCTCTTGCCATATGACAACCTCTCTCTTGTTGAGATTGAGTGCGCATCCTTGGCAACAAGTTAATTGTAATTTGCTGGTTTGAATTATCTAACCCTAACGGGTGTTATCTGCATTGTGGTGTATTTGGTAAAAATTGAAAAAATTGGCTCGGAATATTTCATGATCCTCCCTTGGAACGGCAATATGGAGGGTGCGTGAACCGGCCTCATTAGTCTCCATTTTCGAATACTTCCTTTTTGGTGACTTACTTGTTCTATTTAGAAGCTCCTCCATTTCAATT
>VDFB02386575.1:26094-40091 GCA_007258455.2 Sequoia sempervirens | reverse complement strand
TCGGACTCATTCACCATCCTGGGTGAATGAGTCCCACCTAGATGGGACTTATTCACCCAAAGTGGCTAATGGGTCCCATAAGGGCTATTTTTCTATATGGGGTGTTGGGGAATGAAGAAATTAAGCTCTTATGTTGATCTAGTCAGGATTTTGATCAAAATAAGTCTTGGGATGCACAATATGGGGTCATAGGGGCCTATTAATGATGAAATAAAGGGTGATTAGGGCTAGGGACACAAATTTCAATGTGAATGTGTGATTAAATACATTCTACAACATTTAAATGAGGTCCACATAGCCTAGAAATGCACAAGATCCAATGTGAATGTGTAAAACACATTACAACACTAGATTAAAACCAAATTTAATTCAAAAGCCTTATATATTAATGTGAGAATGCAATTAAATATATTTTACAATAGTTCATTAAGGGAAAAATAGGTCCATGAGACTTAAATGCTTAATAAAAGTCTAGAAAAGTGAAAAAGTCATTTACAACACTTTATAACACCTTTACAAGACATACATTTTATTTAGTTTACAACGTCCCAAGACCTAATGTGAATATGTTATTCACATTACAATAGTAAATCAAGGAAAAACTAAGCCAAAATCCACAAGAAGGACCCAAATGAGTGTGAAAATGTCCAAAGATCCATTTTTCTATGCTATAGTAAATTGGTAAATATCAATTTATTATAGAATGATACATATAAATGTTGGGTGAATTAGACCTCAAATAAACACATATACATTGCAATTATGAAGGAAATTATTGACCTAAGATTAACATGGAGTTATAATAGTATTGTTGAAATGGGTCCTTGTGAACTTTTAATGGTATTGGAAAATATGTTGGTAGATTAATAGATGCAACAAAAATTCTAGGTAAATCACCATTAGAAAAGAATAGTTTACTATGGTGAAAATATTAATTACAAATGCATCATAAATTAATATGATAAAAAAAAAATCATTTGACCAATAATTTGTGAAATGTAGATGATTTGGTGCCTTTTCAATTGAAATATATTTGAATTTGTAGATATGAACTATTCACCAATTGGTGAATATTCAAGACTAAAAAAATCATTGGAGGAATGTTAAATTGAGAAAAATACTAATTGTCATTAGGCCCTCGTTAATTAATTAATAATAATAGTTTAGAGGAACTATTATTCTCAGCTATGATTGAATTAATTGGGTTAATTAACCTAGAAGAAAAGGGGAAATATAGTTAATTATATATATATATTTTTGTATTAATAATAGTCTAATCAAAATACATCATTGTGGATTTTTCATGGATTCCACAAAATTCCACTATTTAAAACACACATTATTTGTTTTGCATGCCATCACTAATACTATCCATGTCCTATTGCAACCTAATGTATAGATTACATAAACATATATACATTTTAAGGTGCTATATAGTATTATACTATACTATGTAACATGTACAAAAAAATGCATTGTATATTGCATACTATTTAAATATTCATGCACTCACTGTAGGATCTTAGATTATTGTACCTTGCAAGTGTTTCATAAGCCATCATTTCATCATTTGAGAATAACTCTTCAATCTTTGTTGTCTCATTTGTTTACAACCTATGTGCATTGACTGTAACACCTCACCACGCAACCCTAGGGAAAGTTGTAATTTACTAAACAAACGAACTAATTTTTTTTTTAAATAAGAAAAATTAACATACAAGTTCACTTAACCATTGTCAACCATTTCCCTAAGGCTACGAGACCGTGTTACTTTAACCAAACGCGGAACATGAATTAAAAGCATATCATATAATTACTTAACAATTAAAGTTCACATACATTCCATTCATAATAAATTTACATCCAAGAAAATGAAGTGCCACATGATTCCAAACAATATAGATTACAACATGTTTACCATACTCATTCCCCGAATGAGACTAATCCAATAAGTACGATTACATATTAAAAATTCCACCTCGATAACAAATGAGCGGTAATAAAATTACAATATTAACTTAAATGAATAAAGCATGATATGAAACTGCATCTCATGAGCTCTCCAACTGGAAATCTCATCCACACGAACATGAAGACAAACCAACAGATTAAGGAGCATGTGCCACCTGACCACATGGAATCCCAAAGGTTCCACTCCCTCCATGCTAGGAGATAGTAACAAGGAATTCCTACACAAGACCATCTACCACTAGACAAAGGCTACACAAAACTGATACAAAATAAATACAAGACCTCATCACATGACAAAATGGTCATACGCATGACTCTAGTACGAACTCTTACACCACTGACATAGGTCACATTATTACTTAACACAAGGTTACAGTGCTTCTAGAGAACAATGATCATATACATTACATAGTAACTAACTGAGTGTTGACATAGGAAAAGTGTCATGCATAAATTGCCATGAGTTACGCTGGCTCAACCTCCTAGGCTACCGAACCCCCATCTTGGGTTACCCTGGCTTGCCTCTACTAGCCACCGGACCTTCATGTAAAACTATGTGTCTCATCTCATCTCGAGCCTTATCATTCACTTGCTTCATGAGAGAGGCCTTCATTATCTTTATTAGTGTATAAAATCCCCATTAATTCTTTTAGATTATCACTTGGTTAAAATCTAGGTGAGTTACCTTGGCACCTCTTTGTGTGTGAGACCCACATAAAGAGCCACTCTCCTATCAACAACACAATCCATGGTACAATACCACAAACCAATGAGTGGACTAGACAAAACAACCTCTCCAATCCAAGGAGGTAACACATCAAGGAAACTCGCTCCAAACACTAGAGGCAACAAGGTCAAAATCCTCTCCAAACACTGGAGGATACAAAAACACAAAAACCCACTCCGTTCAAAGGAGGTACAAATCACATTACCCTCTCCTATTCCCAAGGAGGCACAAAATCCACGTTTGTGGAAACCGGGTACAATAACATAATACAACTCTACACAATTCCCAAGGTGATTTGCAAATTGACTCATTACATAAAACATCCCATCCTAGCGAACTCCTCTAAAAGATTTACTTAGACAATTAACCCCATTTTCCCAACATTGAGAATGAAAGAAACATGATATAAAAAGAATTCCAGGCAACTCAAGATCTAATGTTAAGGTTTCCTAAACCTAGTCAAACAATTACATCACACAAGAAATTAAGTAAATAATTAACATTAATTGCACAAACGCAATAGTAAATCAAGGCACATTGACAACTTTAAGGAGTTTACATATATTAATAAAAATCAACCTTTGAAAATGAAAACACTTGATCATTTAAAATCTATCATTTTAAAATAAATCATTTGACTTTTAAAATTCAACGTTTGAAATAATTCATTTAAATATAAAATCCACTTTCCTTCTATTCTGTAACAAAATCATCCTAGGATAATCTATATTTTAACTCTGTCTATTTAATTTCATTTGTCTCAATTATCCATAATAATCAAAACTAATTTATAAATAAATCAAACTTTTGATAAATAAAGTCATCTAATTGGAATAAATCATTCATTATCTCTATGTTTCACAATTATATTCAAAATCAAGATATTTTAATAATTAAACATTTAAATTAAATCACTTAATCCATATTTCAATCATAGAATAATTAATCAATTAAAATCAATATTTCAAATAAAACATTAGATTTTCTAAACTCCACTCTTGCCTCTAAATAGCATGACATTAAACTTCTTAATATATTTGAATTATGATATCCCTTAGTGCATCTATTAAAGTAAAGTATCAGTGCAATATCAATACAATTAAATATCAAAGTATATTAACATGCTTATTTACAAATAAATATATCCAATAATTTAAAACCCCATTATTTAAAATATATCTAATAATCTATATATTTCAATTAATCATATTTAATTCCTTATTATTTTACATATACAAAATATGTCTTTAATGTACATTTAAATAATTGCTTAAAATCAATTCTTTTAAAATTTGTGACTATTTATTAAAATATCAATTTCCTTTAACTATAATAATCACATAATCATTTTAAAATTTCAAGTTAACATTTAACATTATTTTAATATGCCAAATAAAATATTATTATTTGTATATAAATAAATTATTTAAATATAAATTTTAAACACCAATTTAAAATTTCCATATAACAAAATTTATTTAAATTAAAATATTATATATATATGTATATTTTAAGAACATATACATATTATATATATATATATATATATATATATATATATATATATATATATATATATATATATATATATATATATTATAAAATATACATATAATATAAACATTTAAAATAAAATATAAACAAAAAATGAAAATTTAATAACTTTTTTTTTTAAAAAAAAGAAATAAAGGGCGCACCCCCTGCTGCTAAGTAGCCCCCAGAACAGGGGCTCGACCCCTACTGGGGATTGCTACGCAGCCCTGCCCCCACTCATGGGGGGCCACTGCCGGTGAAAGCAACGCTGGCGCTGCCTTCACAGGCAGCACCTCCCATGGTGGAGGGCGCAGTCGTGGGCAATGCCTAGCCCAACCAAAAGTCAAACCCTAAATTTTTTATTTTAAAATTTCATTTAAAAAAAAAAACTTCTCCTGTGTCGAATGGCGGATTTTATCAGAACAAAAAACAAATGCAAAAGATATATATGATATATATGTATGTATATATGTGTATATATATATATATATATATATATCAATATATATACATACCTATTTCCATTATCACAATCAGATTGGGCAAGTTTTCCTTGAGGAAAAGGCTGAAAAGAAGAAGTTTAAAGCACAATAATCTGATGAATTTTTTTGGGTTTCCCCCAACATGACCAAGAAGTTAAAACTCTTCATTTGAATCCCTCTAAGTTTTCTATTGCTAGATTTGAACAAATTTTCATGGGTTTTAATTGAATCCCAACAATATTTCAAAGATTTTCACACCGCCAACAAAGATTTCCAAACAACCAAACAAGGATTTAATCCATTTTCAAAATTAACAAGGCAACAACAAGAGGAACCTGATTTTTCTCCAAAGCTTGAAGATTCCAATGGAGTTCCCAAATCCTCTTCAAATCCAGCTCAACCAAACCTTCAATCTCCTTCACAATTCCAAATCAAGCCACCTCCCAAAAAATTTTCCCCAAATTGAAAGATTGAAACTTAGATGAGATTCCATTTTCAAAAATAGGGTTTTTTCCCCAAATTGGTCAAAACCCCCAAAACTATTTTTTTTTCTTATACAGATCGAAACAACAGAGAAAAACTCCTGTCTCAAAATAATTTCCTCCTAAAAATAATAAATAAAAAAAGAATCAATAAAGCTCTTCTGCTTTCTTTTCTCAAAAATCCTCTTCCCTTATTGGTCCTTTTTTCCAGCTTTTAAAAGCACAACTTATCTACAATTTTAATAAAAATAGTTTATTTAATCAAGATATTATTTGCACATGATTTTCTAATTTAATAATTAATAAAAGATAATATTTAATTATCCTCATCAATATTAATTACATAATGACAAGGACAAAAATTCAGTCGTGACACCACAACTTACAACAGGACAACAAACTTGGGATGGAAAACCTAGCTACTATCTCCCAATCAATTACCATTGGTCAATGGACATGCTCAAAATTGGGAACCAGGTGGAATCAATGTCATGTGCTTGTCAACCTACAACAAAGAGCATGTCGAACGTGCAATATATATATATATATATATATATAATCAAACACACCGTGAAGAGGAAATCTCAGAATTGTAGGGTGCTCGCAAGCGAGTGATACAATCCTATCCCGTTCACCAATACAATATCACTAATTGACACGTCTAACATCACTGATATGATCAACAACATAAAACATCATTAAATGAAATATCTTCTAAGTTACTCCAAAACATTTCATAAAGATAACATCAGAATAAAATAACATCACATCCAAAATATAACTTTTACATCGTTTAACAATCACAATCACAAGTAATCAAGTTCCAAAGTCAAATCATGTTCAAACACAATCATCATATTATAATATAACATACACATCACTAATTATTTCATGATCAAATAATCACCAAGTTCCACAGTCACATCATAAGCATAATCAGACATACAAAGAAGAACACTGCCGATCGAAATATCCAAAATGGAGGGGTGTTACATTGACTCTTTACTTTTCCTTTCCATCTTTAGCTTTCTCATTGAGTTCCTCTTGAAATACTTCTAGTGCTTTCATGAATGTGGATAGGTTGGGCTGGTCATATTGCCAAGTGTGCCCATATTTAACTTTAATTTGGTTAATCAACACCACTCCTTGTTTCAATAGTTTGAGGAAATTTCCTTTAGAGTTTTTCAAAGTAATGGTTACCAAAAATACAATATTAAACATGGTGAGTCTCTTTGATGACTCAGTAATGGCCCTCCACTGTCCATTTAGCTTATCATCATTCCTAGCCTTCCACATATGCCAAAAAAATTCATTAGCCAAGATGTGCCAAACAAGTTAAGTTCTCTTCCCATATTTTTATCATTACATAATAAAATTTATTTCCAAACAAATTTTCCATTTTTTTCTATATTAGAATTCCATTGTATAGAAGTTTCTAGATTACATTGGCATATAGATAATCAAATAATATTTGTTCAACTAATTTAAGAATTCTACAAATACTACATGTACATCAATATCTAAATGCTTCTTTTTTATAGGCACTCTTTATTGCAGCATTATCCATCTAAAGCATGCCTTTTTAGGATCAAACACACTAGACCAGTTAGAGATGAAGATCTTTTGCTATTCTTTGTTGCTCAAGTTAACTTTGCATGCTTTTATTTAAGTGTTAAAATGGGGACTCAGTTTGGGTTCAGTCCCTATAAATTAGCTTAGCCTACATGTTTTTTAGGGGGTAGCACTCCTCCAAATAAGATCCTCAGTGAGATTGATGACAAGCTTGTTTAAGTTAAGAAGAGGAGAGCTTTCCCAAGCTTCTTTTAACAAAAAATATGTTCTTAGATTAGAAGGTGGAAGATTAAATTCATTTCTCAAAATTTCCTAATATTTTAAGGCACCATTTGCTAGGATGTTTTCAAAGATTTTGACCCCAACCCGGGCCCATTTCTTGGTAGAGAAACCTTGGAGAGGCTTTCCATTGTGCTCCATGTTCCACCATATGGACTTGTTAGAGTGCAATGGATTTCTATTATGAACAATGTAGTATGGGTTAGAGATATTGTCCTTGATTAGCTCCCATGCCCTTCATATACTTTTAAATACCATAGAGCCAGCAAGAACAATTGGGTGTGTAGTGATGAGAAAATCAATGAGGGGTGGTTTTTCCATTATCTTGGATGCTTGGGGATTGCCATTTGTATATTATTTCTCACGAAGAATTTTTAGGACTCATTACCCTCAAAATCCTTGAATATCCATTTCCCTACCAAATCTATTCCTTGTTTCTCCAAGTCTTTGAGCCCAATCCCCTTGTGCCCTGTCCATGGAACTCTAGTCCAATTTGACTTAGTGTTTCTTCCTTTTCCCCTTACCATCTGACCATAAAATATTTTGGATCCTTTTTTAGATCTCTTTTATTTGGTAGATATTAAAAAATGAAACAGAGACAAAGTATATATGGAATATGATGAAATAATTTTTTGGTACACTTGGAGTCTTCCAACTAAGGAAAGGTGTTGACTATTCAATTTTTCCTTTTTTATTTCAATTTTCTCATTAATCCATAGCCAATTTTTCTTTAGGCTTGGATTTACTGCAAAAGGTATATCGAGATACTTAACTTGCTTGTGGGCCACCCCCCACTGGAAGTCAAACTTTTATAGCCATTCAGGAGGGGAATTTTCCCATCCCAACATTATAGAATCTTCCCTAGAGATTATTGCTTGTGAAGCCTTGCAGTACAGACTGAGTTTAACTAAAAGGTTTTCTAGATTCTTTTCTTCTAGGTCAAGAAATATTGTTGTATTATCAACAAATTTGATATTCATCAACTCACTATTGTCAAGAAGATTTAATCCCTTAACCTTTAGGGTTACAACTATGTCTCCAAGAAAGAAATAGAGAGCATCAAATGGTATAATAGATAGGTCCAATGCAAGTGGGAACCCTTTTCTAATAGATCTTTCAAGGTTAAACACCTCAGATAGTGAACCATTGACATCAATTTGAGTAGATGCATCTTTTAGAAGAGTGTCAATCATGTTGTAGAATTATTTTGGGAAACCAAAATCTTAAATGGTTATCCTTAGGGAGGCCCATTCTACCCTTTCATAGGCCTTCTCAAAATCCAATAGGAGTGCATAGACTTGAATTCTTCTTGGAGAGATTGGACAATTCCATATCCTTCTAGCTTCTAGCTAGTTATGAGGTTTTCAAGAATGTATCTACCCTTAATTATACTAGTTTGTGTATTATTTATAAAATTTGGAAGTATATTGACTAGTATTATTGCTAGCACTTTATTCAGGGTTTTATAGGAGACATTCAAGAGAGTTATTGGCCTCCAATTATTCATACTGGTTTTATCTTCATCTTTGGGTAGAATTTTTATAATTCATCTATTGATACTAAACCCCAAGTGCCCTTGGCAAGAGCCTCTATGTATACCTAGTGTAGATCCTCAAAAATATAGTCCATAAAGGTTTTTTAGAATTTCACTAACAGTCCATCTACCCTTGGGGTCTTGTTATTACTCATGGACTTAATAGCATTTTTAATTTCATCTTTAGTGACTCCCCAACAAGAATTGTTGCATCTTTCTAGGAGGTTTTATTGGGGATCATACTTTTTATGAGAGCCCTTGGATTAAGACCTTCAATATTTCCTTCAAAAGAGAAGATTTCTATAAAGAAGAGGTAGATTTGTTTCAAGATTTCCTCTTGATAGTTAAGTATGGTACCATTATGGCAGATTTGGTCACTTTTCTCACTTACACTTTTTTCTTTTAGATATGTGAAGAAGAATTTTGATCCTTTGTTACCATTGTTCAACCAATTATTTTTTCCTCTAATTTTTAGACCTTGTATCTTGTAGGCTTAGAGCCTTCTTAGAGTATTTTTTATGATGCTAATTTCCTCACTTATTTTCTTACTAGTAGGGTCATTTTGAATGTTAGTTTTACCTTCAACAATTCCTCTTGGAGGAAGTTTTCCTGTCTTATTCTTTACATGGCTTGTTGTTTTCCAATTTTTTGACATAGATTTCTTCATCCATTGACATTGGTCTCCCATATTTTGATTTCCCCCTTGTCCCTTAGCATAATCTTGTTTATTTCTCTCAATGTACAAATGGTTGCTCTGCAATCATCATATTTTAGTAGTTTTACATTTAGGATGAAGTTTTTCCCCTCCTAGGTTCTTTACTCCTAGAAATATTAGGTATTAGAGTAGCCTTTTATCAGATGGTGTTTAGAGAGACTATATGGATAGACCATTACATTTTGGCTATCATCTAGTGAAGTGAAATTAAACTAGTTCTTGTTTGCATAGAACCTATTGAGTTTGCAACATATCCTTCTTCCTCCCTTATGTGCATTACACCAGGTATACCAAATGGCCTTGTTATATGCTTTCCTCCCTTCTAGAGGGTCAATGAGGTTGATTATAGACTTTAGTATTAGCCAAAAGTGTTTTTCACCTCCCTTGTAGTCAATGTCAAGACCTCCTTTTTTGTCATCCATACTTTCTACCATATTAAAATCTCTCCCCAAGAATCCAGGAGATGTTAGGTAGATTCACAAGCCACTTCTAGAGCTTGGTGCATTCTATGTCGTCATTTGGTGCATAAATTGAGAAAATTCCAAAGTTAGATTCATCTTTTCCAAAGTATGCCAATACAACCCTATTGCAAGGCGGTGTGTCAGACCTAGTAAGGTATTGACTCCAAAAGTTGGCCATTAGAATAGAAGATCCACCCTTCCCCTTATCCTGTTTGGTGACAAGGTATGAGGAATTGCTCCAGATGAATCTCATGTTATTTTTAAGAGTAAAATGAATGGCCTTAACTTCCTAAAAAAGCACAAAATCCTTTTTTTTTCAAGATTAAGAAATATCCTAACCATGTACTTTATATTGGGGGATTCTACCCCCCTTAAATTCCATGAGGTATAGTTAAGATTCATTATTTGTTAAACTTATATTTGGCTCTTTTTCATTCCTAAACAACTCAAAATATTTAGGACTTTTATCATTCTCTTGCCATTTAGGACTAGGTGTAGGGAGAATTGTACTTGTCTTTTTCCTTTTATTTTTATTTAGGTTGATACTAGCTCTATTGAGTTTGAAGACTGAACCCTTCTTCCTTCCCCTCCTTTTTGGTGTTGCGGGACATCATTGGTGATAGCTTGTTTATCAATAGTTATTTTCTCATTGTCCAAAAACCCACTACATCCTGATATTTCAATGGTGTGTTTTTCGTCATTTTTGGACTCCTTCCTAGGATCTAGATCATTAATAACCCCATTATTTCCTTTACTATTTATGCATTCCAATGCAGCATCATTTCTTTTATATTAGAGATTTTAACATACTCTCCATTTTGTTAACATCATCAATGATATGGTCATGGTTTCAACTTCCTTTCTCAGTAATAATGGTTGCACTAACCATTGGTTTAGGGGAGGCCATTTCATTGATCCCCAAAAGGCCACTAAGTTCCCTCAAGGTATTAATCCCCTTTTTTACTCCAATCCCCAAGTTCGGATGGATAGAAATAGAAGCTTTTCTTTGGTTTGGATTTGGATCCAAATGTGTTTTAGGAACCTAGGGGCATCCACTATCCTGTTGAATGCTTTCAAACCCTGAAATGATACCCTTCACCCCAAGGAGTTTAGTGTTGGCTCAACTATTGTATCTTTAGTATTAGGAGTCATATTTGAAGAAGGATCCTTTTGAGGGTCCAAAAGATTAAAAGTTTTATAGTAATAAGTTTTATTTTTTGGCTTTCCTACTTTTAACCTTTTGTTTATTTTTATATTTCTTCTTATTTTTTCCATGACAAACTACTATGCATTCTACTTAATGACCACAAAATTTCCACTATTTATAATTTGGTTAGAGGTTTCTTTCAAAATATCACTTGAGTGAAATTATTATTGATAGAGTTGAGACCATTGTTTTCTTCCTCCTTCAAGAGAGGACTGAAGGAGTTTTACATAGATAATGGAAATTGGGACTTGGAGGAAAGTGGCTCCTCCCTGAGGCTTTCTAAGGGGGAGGTTGTTTTGAGGCATCCATGTCATTGTCTTGCGGTGAATTACCACCTTCATGACCCATGCCTAGATTTTCAAGGTTGAATTGCCTCGACGCTTCCATGTTTCCAATATTTGGAGAAAAGTTAGAGGACCAGTTAGGGTTTCCTTTATTAGCGCCCATCTTGTTACTAATTTTGGTAGAATCATCCTTTAGATTATTAGAATTGATATTTCTTTTGTTGTTTCCTTTCCAAATGATAGGGTAGTGTAACGCCTCACCACACAACCCTAGAGGAAGTTACAATTAACTACACAAACGTCCTATTTTATTTTTGTTGAAGTAAAAATAACATGCAAGTTCACTAACCATTGCAACAACCTCTAAGGTTACGAGACTGAGATTACTTTAAAACCCAAAAAAGAAACATGAATTGAAACCACCGCATTTAATTACTTAACGAATTAAGAAACACATACATTCCATACATGTTAAATTACATCCAAGAATAAGAGATACCACATGATTTCAAATAACATAATTTATCAATAAGATTACAACTCTCATTCCCCAAATGAGGTAAATCCAAAAGGCATGGTTATAAATTAAATCTTGCACCTTGATAACAAATGAGGGGTAATTAATTACAAGATTCAACTGAAATGAATAAAGCATGAAATGAAATTGGATCCCATGAGCTCTCCAATTGGAAATCCCATCCACACGAACAAGAAGAAATCCCAATAGAGTAAGGTGCACATTGCACCCAACCAAGTGATACCCGAAGGCTCACCCCTCGTGATAGGAGTTAGTAACAAGGATTTCTAGACAAGACCATCTACCTCTAGACATAGGCTAAAACATAACTGAACCGAATCGAATACAAACACATCACTTAACACAATGGTTACAATGCTTCCCAATACCAATGAGCCACTACACAGTACAACAAAACTGACCTATGGTTGTCATAGAGAGAGTGACACACATCATTTGCTATGAGTTACCCTGGCTGAACCTTTCTAGGCTACCAGACCCCCATTCTGGGTTACCCTAGCTCGCCTCTACTAGCCACCAGACCCCCATACAAACAATGCTTCTCTTCTCATCTCAAGCCTTAATAAGTGCATGAGTGATGAGAGAGGCATCCATTATCTTAATTAGTTTGAAAGTTTTTCTTTTCATTAATTCTTATTAAGTTATCACTCACTTAAACCCTAAGTGAGTTACCCTAGCACCCCTCTGTGTGTCAGACCCCCACGTAGAGCCACTCTCCTATCAACCACGCACACGGTACAAAACCACAGTTCAATGGGTAGACTATATGCACCAAAACTAATAACAAATACCAACCTTAAGACATAAGGTCACACATATCCCGTTCATGGTAACTGGGAGTTCAACTGACTATAACCATCTGCACTACCCAAAGTAAATCACAAAGGTTGATTAACACATTATGACAACCTGTACAATTACATGAAAACCCCATCTGGAAGACCTAACATAAATAATTAATTCCCTTTGCCCAACATCAAGAATGAGAGAAATCACATGATGAAAGGACAATTTTGACAATTTATTAATCTACTTAGGATTTCCTAAATCCAAGCAAAGCACTAACATAACACATGTAATCAATTAAAATAATTAACATCATTTGTAATAAGGAGCATACACTAACTATTTTATTTTAACTTCCTTGATTACAATGAATGTTAAAATCAATTTCCTAATAGCATCATTCTCTTATGATATTAATCTTTGCATCAATAAAAAATTAATTATAGAAAAACTATGATTAAATATAATTAAACATATATATATGTAACTATATATTTACTAAATATATAATTATATATA
Organism: Sequoia sempervirens; assembly: GCA_007258455.2. Classification (NCBI taxonomy): domain Eukaryota; kingdom Viridiplantae; phylum Streptophyta; class Pinopsida; order Cupressales; family Cupressaceae; genus Sequoia; species Sequoia sempervirens. The sequence goes on along the minus strand of VDFB02386575.1, from coordinate 27,001 downwards.
TTTTTATTTTAAATATATATTTTTAAAAAACTATTTAAATTCCATTCTCAATTATTTAAATCAAACTCCATTTTTTGCTAATTATTTACACCAAGAAAATACAAACACACACACACACACACACATATATATTAAAATAATATATAAAATATATATACATATATATTTATATAACATATATTATATATATATTATAAATAAATAATATATATAATATATATTATATATAATATAAAATATATATATATATATATATAAATTTATAATAATAAAAAAATAAAAGAAAGTCAATAGTTGTTGCGCAACCCCCAAAACAGGGGACACAAACCTTGTTGGGGCAGCCCTCCCTCAGCATGGGGGTCGTTGCTTGTGAAGGCAGCGCTAGCACTGCCTGTCAAGGCAACACTAGTGCTACCTTCACAGCTAGTGCCTCCCATGGTTGGGGGGTGGCTATGGGGCAGCTGCCCAGCCCCAACAAATTGTTTTTAAAACTTAATTTTTTTAAAAAAACAAAAAAAATATATAGTAAATTACCTAGTAACTCAGAAAATAAAAGTTTTGACAGTATTTTCTTTCAAACAAGGAACAATAAAATGTATATATATATATATATATATATATATAAGCACAAAAACCTTCACTTACAGTCAAATTGGACAAGCTTTCAACAAATTAAACTACATCAAAATAATATTAGATCATTTTATTAATTAAATTAAATTAATTAATAAATTAAATAACATTTCTAGCATTATAACTAGATTCATTTAATAAACAACTTAAATACATAAAGCCATTTATTTACCTTTTCCAACTTGCAATTAAATGAAATCAAGGGGAGATGAACAACAAGGAAGCAACTTAACCCGACTAAAACCTGACAACACACTATGACTAGGGTGATGAC
>VDFB02386575.1:0-26074 GCA_007258455.2 Sequoia sempervirens | reverse complement strand
TTTTAGTAATTTATTGATGCAACATTATTTAGTTTTCTTTTGTTCAGAGTTAAAGAGTCCAAAGTAAATGTCAATTAGTCAATTGACAATTTCAAAGTTCTTTTTCATCTAATTTTTTTCAATGTCATGTATTAACATTGTCACCCATAATTTTGTACCGTGCATTTACTAAACAGATATATTTCATCAAAATATCGATAACTTTAAAGATAAAGCTTAATTTCTTAGCATAGATATTTGCAGTTGATTTGACGGATGAAATGAAATAATGTCATGATTTTACTTGTTCTAAGTCAAGAAGTCAATTAGTCAATTGACAATTTCACACTTCATTTTCCACAAGTTTTTTTCAACATTAATAATGTAACATGTGTCATAGGAGTGTCACTTCTACTTTTGTAATAGATATACCAACTTGTAAAAAGATCATTACTTCAATAGAAATTTTAACAAAGTATCTATAAATTTAAAAGTAAAGCCTACTTTTTTAGCATAATTGTTTGCATTGATTTGACAATTAAAACATCAATACCAAAAATTTATTTTGATACAAAATAAAAAAAAAATCAATAAAAAGTTTTACACTTCATTACATGAAATTTTTCTTTTTCTCTCAATAATACTACAATTTTACTTAATTCAAAATCAAACAGCCACTAAGAATTTTACATACACACATAAACACTCCTATAGAACAAAAAGTAAGAAAGATTCATACATATGAGTCTAACAAGGAATCGGTTCAACAGGTGCAAATATTCCATGTGAGTGAGTCAGTCGTATAAGACGGATTCAGGTGAAGCATTGTAGAAAGGGGTGGATTCACATTAGCCATAATAGGGATGAGGGATTCATGTAAGCAGAGCGGTTGGTGTGAATCGTATTAGACGGATTAACATACCGTGTAGACTGAGTTCATCAGGCTATGGGTCGGCGGTGAAATTATCAGTCCCTCCAGGGCCCATAGATAGGGACCTCCTATGTAGTTAGGTTTAAATGCTTCCTATGCCTGTAGCTCTAATGGAACATAAGAAATTCTTGTCCAATATCAGTAATGTGAATATAAAATAATAAAGTAGCTCGTGTAAATAATCATGGAGACTTCTGTTTTCTCTTTCTTCTAAATGTCTTTTGTGCAGATATATTTTAATTTTTAACAAAGGGTTATTTTTATTTTTCCTTTTAAATATTAAATATATCTATTTATTTTATTTTTTAGGTTTATGTGGTTGAATTGTAGTTATAGGTTTTAGTTGTTCCAATTGCTTTGTTCAATATAAGAAAATTAAAAAAATATATATATTTCAGTTTAAAATTCTTTATCTTATTTTAAACTTCATTCCTTTCCATCACTTCCAAAGACTTCACTACCATCGTAAGAGAGGACAACAAACTTCACACCTGCTGTGATGGAAGGAGGTTCCTCTACAATAGTGTCTTTTAACGACCTTACACTTTTCTCTGGCCAATTGAAGGCATTTGACCCATTTTCAAGAGGAGCAAAGGGGGTTGTACCCACCTCCATAAAAGCTTGCAAGGAAATGAATAACCCTCACATAAGCAGGCATAAATGCAACAATACAAGAGAACAAATGCACCAGAAGCAAAGACAAGAAGAGATTTGACAACCAAAACCAAGCGAATGAGAGAAGATCAAAAGGTATGGAGGTTACCTTTATGGTGGAGGATAATCCTCCCCCTACAACTTGCCACTAAACCCTAGCATCGGGGTGCCCACTTACACTAACTTGCACAACAAAAATCATTTTGCATTTTTCCAATTAAATATAATTTTACTAATTATGGTGATGAATATTTATTTATTTATTAATCAATTGTAGGAAATTGGAATAGTGGTGAATTATGGGGAATAATTAATTAAATATTTATTTTAAAAAAAGGTAGTGGACCATTGATTTTGGGGTATATTGATGAATTACTTTAAACTTTGGTTGATAAGCATGTTGACTTTGTGTTGTAGAATGGGATAAAGGACATGATCCATGATCTATATGCTAGTGTTGTTGGAAGCTTTATGAATGTGATATTTATTATAAGAACATATATTTCCCAAGCAGTGAGATTTTTAGTAGTATTGTTTCTAATTTTGGAAAAGAGAATTGTGCTACAATAAAGGGTTTTTCTAAAAATATAATTTGATCACTTTAGAATAATTAATACTATCTAGGACTTTATTTGGATAAGGCATAGATCAAACATGGTTTAGATGATATATACTAGATTGGAGACATTAATAGTAAGAGACCTACTATACAAGTTACACATTTAACCTATCTAGTGGTGTTGTTAGTTGGATGAGTTATAGGTAAACTAGTTTTCTTCTTTTGAATATTATAGTTGAGTACATAAAATATACTCACACTTGTTTAGATATCACATTTAAATGTTGTCTTGATACATAATATAATGACAACTAACAATGAGAGTTAGGGTGTACAGTCAATTTGGCTTAAAACTCTATATTATACACAAAGTACATTGATGTGTATTATAACTTTGTTTAAAACATGATGGAGAGTAAGAATGTTTTGGTTGATTAGTTAGACACATTAAGGAATGTTCAAAATTTATTGAGAAAAAAAAAATGGTGGTGCTATCCATATTTTTCACCTAGCTATTAAATTAATCTTGTTCTTTATTTCCCCTTATTTAGTATATGCAATTGGAAGATTATTTGGAATGTGTTGGATATTTTTCATTTGTTGATAATCCTAATGTAGTATAGTCCTACAAAATATTGGAGACTATTTCATCACCTAAGTTGGGGGGTTTAAGAGTCATAGAGCTAAAGAAGATTTCTAGCCCTTTCCAAGATAATTAGTTAGCCCATGGTTTTATGTCCTTTTTTATAATTAGATGTTTTTTATGATGATGTACATATAAATAAATGCACATGTTTTAGAGATATATTGGACAAATAGCATCTTATTGTACAATGATTTTAGAGAAAGGTTAAATTGACATATTAGCTCCTAAAAATAGAGTCAATAAGATCACTTATATCTCCTACTTAGAGAATTGAAACTATGTGACTTATTCCAATCCTTTTATTAAAATTTCTCATATACAAATATTATTTTTCACTAATTTCTTATCCAACAATAATTTATCCTTAATACTTAACTATAATGTTATTTTTTCTTGCAACATAATTTTTTTTATTTGAAATGCAACAATTTCTTTGATAGTTATTTTATTAAATAGAACTGATTGCACCTCATATTAAACTTAGTATAAGTTCTCCAATATTTTTAATAAATTTAGAAGTTACTTGAACTTTTCTCAAACGATGGATATATTTCAACTAATAAAATATAGTATATGATTTTTTCCCTTTTCTTAAATGTTAGGTTTCTTTTCTTCCTCATGAAAGAAGTTTAGTGATGACCTTGAAATTTATCCATGTGATACATATCTATTTTATGTTGTCATAGTCTTAAGGATGCATGGTCAAGGAGGACTAAAATAATTAAATAATTTAATGGAGGTTCACATTGGAAAATGTTAATGACATAAGTCTTCTCCTTATCAAAGGGAACATGAGATTATTAGAATGATGAATCGAAATTGATAATAATTAAAAAAAATTATATTAAGAACTATTCGTATGCTTGGAATTTGAAAGGAACAATGTTTGAATGTGATAAGGTATTATCACATCTACATAGGTACATAAAAAAATTATTAATATTCAATAAGGCTTTTTTCCAAATGAGTTGAAACGATTATGGAGCATGTGATTTATGTGGAAGGAAGAGAAATAAATAAAAATAAAAATGAATGTCTCATTCAATAAATTAAATTTAAATTAAAATATTTCATTTCATAATATTTTTTTTTAAAGTTTGGACTCTCCTCTTGTTTTATTCTTATCATATCATTAAATAATTAAAGTACTTCCTTAATCATAAATTTATTTATTCAATATAATTGTAAAATTTATTTAATACATTTATATATAAGAATAAAATCCATTTTTATTGAAATAATTAATTTTAAAATTTTAAAAATAATAAATAATAAATAAAATACTAACTTTTAAAACATTATTATCAATTATTATTTAATGTATAATTGTTTGCAATTGATTTGACTATTGAAGAAATAATACCACAAATTTGATTGATTTGAAATAAAACTCAGTCTCATAGTTAATTAACAATTCTACACATCATTTACATCTATTTTTTCTTACTATCATTAATGTGACATACATTAACTCTTTACTCATATTTTTCCTTCAACAATATCAGAATTTCTTAATTTAATGCCAATAACAATTTTACATTTACATATAAATCTAAAATTTATTTTGGAAGTTTGGAATCTCTTCTCTTCTCCTTTTATTTTTACCATTACATTTAATAACTAAACTACTTCCATAATCATAAATTAACTTATTAATATGCTTTCAATTTTTTATTTAATAAAATTTTATGTGAAAATAAAAAATTAACTAATCTTTGATAAAATAAATTAATATCACTTTTGATTTTATGTTTTTAAAAAATAAAAATAGTATAGCTTTTTTCACTTGATTTGATTATTGATGCAATAATATTATGATTTTCTTTGGGTCAAGGTCAAGGTCAAGGTCAAGATCAAACTCAAACTCAAGTCAATTAGGCAATTGACAAACTTACACTGCCACAAATATTTTTGCACCATGCATTTATAGTAAAATGAATTTGTTAGAAGGCCATTGGTTCAATAGAAATTTCAAGAAAGTATTTATAGCTTTAAGAATAAAGCCTGGTTTCTTAGCATAACTATTTGCAATTGATCTCCTGTTTTGATTGGTACTAATTCCAGTAATCAATGAGCTAATTGACAATTGAACACTTCATTTACCCCTGGATTTTTCTAAGATTATTAATTTAAAATGTGTCAGCACTCTCCCCTATACTTTTGTAATTGGTATACCAGCTTGCAAGAAAACCATCAATTCAATAGAAACTTTAACAAATTATTTATAACTTTAAAAGTACAGCCTACTTTCTTAGCATGTCTTTTGCAGTTGGTTTGACAATTGAAGCAACAATATTACAAGTTTATTTGATTGGAAATGAAACAGTCAATTAACAATTGTACACTTCATTTACATCTTTTTTTTTTCTGCTATCATTAATTTACGGATATTTTTCTTTCATCAATTTTACAATTTTACTTAATTCAATATCAAACAGTCAATAATAATATTTCATTTGATAATAAATCTAATATTTATTTTAGAATTTTAAACTCCGTTCTCATTTTATAATATCATTTAATAATATGTAGATACTTAATCATGAAAATATTTATTAATATACTTTCAAATTTTTATTTAAGACACTTAAAAGTGATTTTTAAAAAGCTTAGCTAAGATCAAAACAAAACATTTCATAAATATCTCATCTGCCAATACTTCTCCTTCGCTCAGAATGTATAAATCCCTTCCAGCAATGAAGAATTAAGATAAAACTGTACTGGGCAAAAATTTGAGATTCTGTGTGGAAAGCAAGCCAGCGCACCCATTCTTTATAAACACGTTGTATGGAAGACAGGCACTATCAACTAAAGAACTTTTTTAAATAAAGAAATTTAGATATAAAACAGAAATTATTAGATAGTCTTTAAATTTATAAGAATCATTATTAATAAAACAGAAGACTATAAGAACTTTTTTAAATAAAGAAATTTAGATATAAAACAGAAATTATTAGATAGTTTTTAAAGCTTTATAAGAATCACTATTAATAAAACAGAAGACTATAGTTAGTCCTCATGGGACTAATAGAAAAGCAGTCACAATATAAAAATGCTGATCTGAAAGTACACTGCAATTCCTTTCAGACTTTTTATCGAGCAAAATAAAACCAGAAACAGATGAAATAAAATAGAAGAATATAAAAGGGATCGATTGAGGGATCCAATCTCCTTTAGTAAGCAGCATCCTTACATTAGATAAGAGGACTTCTTAATATGTATTGAAGAAAGACCAAAACAAAACCTTCCTAAAGCTGAAAACCAGGGCAAGTAATAATTTTTTTCTCATTTTCTCCAGCAACCATGAAATGATAGGCTTCACCAATATCAACTTTATAGACGTTGATATCACTGCCCCAAAAGAGATTGATGGCGTCCTCGAGCCCAAATAAATGCATGTTGTTTACAATGCCCTTATCAACAGTTTGAACCAAACCAATATCACCTTCCTTTAGGAACTTCCAGCACCCAATATAAGTCTTAAAGTTATGCACGCTCATTGTATACCTGACCTTGACAAGACTAAACAGAATATCAAGAAGCCTTAGCTCAAATTCTACAAAATTGTTTCTGCGCTGTAATATGGTTAGGTGCACCCTGAAAGCACTTGCCTGTAACTCAAAATGATCACTGCTTATATCAATCTCATCAAATCTTACCTTACTTATCCACTTAACTGGACAATTTAAGATAGTGTTGTCGGTTGTATAGAATGCTCCAGTCTTCTTGATCTTGACCTTAAAATCACCAATTGAGCAGGGCAAATATTTGTTGTCAAAGTTGCTCAGCAAGTAAAATAACATAAACCTTAGATTTGGACCAAGAGTAGACAGTAATAACTGTACACATCTGACAGTGATCAGATATGCCTTCTCTAGTAGTGGAACCCAAATGTTGTAAGTGAAGTCCAGAAGGATTAATACTAATGTCAATATTGATGACAGGTTTTCATCACCATTAGCATTCAAATACAAGGGGATACCACTTAACACTTTTGATAGCCAGTAAGTGTCCACAATAAGTGGTATGTGTTCTACCAAACAGAACATAAATGTTTTCCTGAAGGACAATCTAAACCTTTTAGAGGGCAAACACAATCTTATGGCTTCATCAGCTGAGCACAAATTCCACACACCCATGAAACCATTTACAACTTTATACTCTATAAGAATAGGCACACCATTCAGCTCAGCAGCAATCAACAATCTTACCTGGCTAGCCTTTTGACTGTCACATATGTAATGAGTTTTGTTATACCGGAAGACAATAACTGATGAGTCACCTAAGGGATCCTCATTAATCTTAACTTTGTTTTCAGCCAAGAACTTGTTTGCATCAGCTGTGTCATTGTAATCTGTTGATAACAACACAAAATAATCATTGCGATTTTTTTTCTTTGAGAAAATCTTATGGATACCTGTGCTTAGCAAAGCCCATGGCAATCTCATTGTGGCAGTTGGTCTTATGGCCTGCCATATAAAAATTTCCAGCTGTAGCCATAGAAAGCCCCTGGAACTCAGAAGCCCAAAGAAGGTTGCCATGATTTTGAGCTGTAGCACCTAAGGATATAGAAAATCCTCTATATATAAAAAGAGAAACAGGAAATTACATATTGTTGAAGTTCATATAAATTAATATGGCAGCAAGGTAATGTGAAACCAAGATTTCCCTACTTTTCATTTGTCTTAAGAAACCCTGAAGAATTTTTTGTTAATTTGAGGGTAAGACTTAACTTTTAAGTATAGTTATTTGCAGTTGATTTGGTTAATAATGAAATAATATTGAGCTTTCTTTGGTTCAAAGTTGCAGTCAAAGTAAAGTCAAAGTCAAAGTCAATTAATCAATTAGTCAATCCACAATTTTATACTTCATTTTCATCTCTTTTTTTTTCAATACCTTGAATTAACATTGTCAGCTATAATTTTGTACTTTGTATTTATTTATAATAGAAATTTCAACTAAGTATTTATAACTTTAAAGATAAAGCCTAGTTTCTTAGTATAATTGTTTACGGTTGATTTGACAAAAAATGAAATAATTTCACTGCTTTCCTTGTTCTAAGTCAAGAAGTCAATTAGTCAATTGACAATTTAACTCTTGACTTATATCAGATTTTTCCAACATTATTAATGTAACATGTGTGAACAATGTTACCTATACTTTTGTAACAGGTATACCAACTTGCAAGATGACCATTAATTCAATAGAATTTTTAAGAAAGTATTTATAAATTTAAAGGTAAAGCCTACTTTCTTAGTATAATTCTTCACAGTTAATTTGACAATTAAAACAACAATACCACAAATTTTTTTGATTCAAAACAAAAGAATCAATTAACAATTTTACACCTCATTAACATCTGAATTATTTTTTTAATATCATTATTAAACTCTTTACGCACACTTATTTTTCAACAATACCACAATCTTACTCAATTCAAATTTTACATCTGCATTGGATTCATACATATCAGTCCAACAACGAATCGGTTTAACTGGTGCAAATATTCCCTGTATCTATTCTTTCATGTGAGTCAGTCGTATAAGACAGATTCAGGTGAACCCGAGTAAGGGTGGATTCACATTAGCCATAGTAGGGAGGAGGAATTGATGTGAGCAGAAGGGTTCGTGTGAATCGTATTAGAAGGTTTCACATGCCGTGTAGACTGGGTCCCGATGGCGGTGAACTCATCGACTGGACGACTTAGACCTGAACTTGGGTCTCATAAATGGTTCGGTGCCTACTCTCTCCTGTCGCTCGGTCCGGACCCTATTGATTGATTCCATGGGCCTCTTGTGTCTTATCGCTCTCTCCAGGGCCCACCATAGATAGGGGCTTTCTATGTAGTTAGGTCCTATGCCTCCAAATGCCTTCTATACCTCCAGTTTCAGAGGAACATAAAGAGAAACTCTTCTTAATAATTCACTGTAGCTTGCGTAAACAATTATCCAGATTTGTAATTTTTTGGCTGTTGTTTTCAAATACTAGCAATCGCATGTATAGGCATGCAACAATCAGTCGATAGGGGTCCACTACAAATGACTATACAAGGGGAGGAACGAGGAAACTTTTTTTTGGAATGCAATGTGAAATATAAACAATCAATAATAATTGCAATTGTTTGATTGAGTGGCAAAAGCGGAAGCGTGTTAATAAGGTAATATGGAATAACGTGATGTTAGTTCATATCTCACAGGCCATTGTGAATGAATCTTACTAGTTAGAACATATCCATTAATTTTAATTGTGAGCAAGCAATCGTCAATAACCACCTTATCATACATACAAAGTTTTTCTTAACTCATAGAGCTCAAAGGTCATTTTTGTGGCACCTTATCAAAGCTATCAGGGGGTATAAATTTAGTATGGTTAAGCGGGAAGCCCAACCAGTGGCACAACTTTCCCCATAGCCACCTTTTGGGATTTCTCACCCCACAGATAACTAGAAGTTTCGTGGCCCCAAAGTGAGTATGTTGTGGATTTCTCACCTCGAGGACAACCAAAAGTTTCATGCCCCTAGAGTGAGTATACTATGGCCTTCTCACCCGACGGACAACCAAGAAGTTCCATTGGCCTAGAGTGAGTACACATTTTCAAACAAACAAGCCTAGATCTAATCCACAACATGTTTGACAGATGGTCAAAGCTTGATCCATCCCATTTTCATTTCCTTGTAGTTCTTTCCATTGTATGATCATGTATTTTGTCTTGCTACAAATCATACACCTTGCATGTGTCCTCTTGCACTTATGTTGGCTTGACTTAGGATCTTGGATCCTAGGGTCTTGCGCAACCTCCTTTGATCTTTGTTATCCTTTGTCATATGCATTGGTATGAATGGACTCTTCTTGAATGTCTACTTTAGCATGAGTTTGAAGCAAGTTCATTCTCTCACTAAATTGGGGGCTTAATGCATTGCCAAAAAGTATATACTTTGCTAGATATGGGAATAATTGATGAAAATTTGGACTTAATGAGGCCTTGATTTGGTGTTGTAAGGTGTTGTAACACATCTTCACACTTTTCTAAGACCATAATATCATAATTCACCTAAATAACCTTACCAAGACCTATTTCAAAGTGTTGTAAAGTCTTGTAACAAACTTTCACACTTTCCTAGGCTTGTCATCAATATTTACACCTTTCTTATGCTTTAAATGGCCCCTTTATGCACTTACAAGCCTTAATTAAGTGTATTGTTGAAGAAGAACCTGATAAACAACATTTAATACATCTTAATCTCCAGCATCCACTCAAAATTGCCCAAGTGGACTAAGTCACAACCTTGGGCGACTTAGTCCCATTTGGCACAAAAAAGAATCTAATTTAAATTTCTTTTAGGTTTTTATTCCTTAAGATCTAAGGTCAGCCTATGATGAGGTATTTTCGGGAATTAAGGAATAATTGTGTATAAATATAGGGCTTTCCATCTCATTTTGAAGGAACTCATCCTAATCCATAACTCATTATCATTCATACATCATTCATCATGTTTTCAAGTCAAGCAAGCTAGGGTTTTATCATTGCAAGTCATCATGATAGCTTCCAAGGACATTCAAGGGCAGATTATTCATGTTTTTCTGCACAGACTCAAGATAAATCTTCATGGAAAGGTAATAACTCCATTATTTCATACTCTATTACATTCTTTCTTCATTTGGTTTCATTACCAAAAGAGGGGTTTGACCAAGGCAAACCCCCATGCCCTAACATCCAACATTTCTCCTTCTTGTCTTGTGTGTTTGAAAATTTAGGAACTTTAAGGGTTTGAAGATCATTGAAGAAAATATTGAAGACTTTTTGAAGACATATCTTTGTTGACCTAGCCAAAATATCAACAAAAGGTCACCTTCAAGCCCAAAAATTAGACTTTTAGAAGCAGACACTTGTGGGAAACTAGAGTGTAGAACTAATGCTTTCGTTTCCACTTATGAATTTTTAGAAATTCAGAAGTGGACTATCGCCACTAGTGGTGACTTACTTCCAATGAACATTTTTTTCATTTTTTTTTTGTAGATTTGGATACCCATTTGGCCAAAACGGGTTTCTAAGGAGTTTTTTCCAGAATTGGGACTCTATGAAAAGACATGAAATGTCAAGTAGATATGCATCCCAATCAGAAATGCTAGGAAGAAAAATATCCCATTGCAAAGAAGTGCTGGAAGCTCTCGAAGAAACGACTCTAAAATCTGATGACGCAAAAGGAGGAGGTAGAGGAATGATGATTTTGGGTATGTGTAGAATCATGATGGATTAGGAATTTGGATGTATGGTTTTGGAAGATTATCACATATCTTGATTCTAATGTTGAGCTATGAATAAAATTTATTGATGTGGTAGATTATGAATGTATAATATTTGAACCAATATAAATCAAAATGTGTGATGATAATGGCATGTTGTTGGAAAGAGAGAAGATCAAGAATATGATATGTTACTTAGTGTGAGGTGTCATGAAATAGAAGACATGTCTCTTTAATTCTATCATCAATATTTAAAATGTTTGATTTGACAAAAAAATGATGTTAGATAAATAGATATCCCATAATTAAGAAGACACGTGAACTTATTAAAATGAACCTATATTTGCATATACAAAATCTAAGATGTTTATTAATGATCTCTTTCTTTCCCTCTTATGGGGGAGCATTTGTAATGTATATATGTGATGGATTTGGTACTTGGTATCATGGAGTCCTCCATCGTTCATCACTTGATTGTATATTTTATCTCTTTTGGAAAGGTCTTTTTTCCCTTGTGGTTTACCTCCTTTTCTCCATTTGTGAGATATTGCATTTGCATTTGTACATAGGTACCTAAAATGGCCTCATAGCCAGGACCCATCTTTCATCATTTGCATAATAATTGCTTCTCTCTAAGTTGCATTTAAGGGGGGTGTTCCTATAAATAGGTAATTTTCCTAACTATTACTTAGTGAGGTCCTATTTACATGTTAAGTCAATTTAGGTCCTAGAAATATTTAAGTTATTTTGATAAGATTTTTTTTATATTTTATTAAATATTAGAGTCCTAGGTCATTTAATGTTGGATCATGTCATTTAATAATGAGACTTGTTTAATGTTTGTTACTTCATCACACCTTGTACATATAAGCAAGATCATTGTACACTTTTGTAACATACCTCATCATCATATTTGATAGATATTAATATCAAGAAAGCTTATTTATTGCTCTCTTGTAGAAGGTTTTCATTGTTTTTGCTAGTGGTCCTAGGATAGAGCTAGTTTTCAACTCCTACAAGTGGAAATTTGAGTCACTAGAAGAACTACAAAGTAGGTATCACCTTCAAAAAAAATTATGTTATATTTTCACCACCAAGATTTAAAAGATAGAAAGAGAGCTTGGCGATGATGTTTCCATTGAATAAATGGGCCATGTTGCATGAAAATGTAAATATAGTAGAATGATGATGGTTATGTGATCACCGCATGAATATAAGAAAATACACATGAAAAGTTAAACATTTTATAGTAAATAGAAAAGAACTGGTTATTTATACACTATCCAGTTTTCTCTAATGTTTGAAGTAGTCATCTAAAACATGGAATAAAAAATGTAATACTTATGTTGAATATGAGGATTTCTAGGAAAATTGTGGTTACTATGTTTAGTTTCAAAAATGAAATAGCCAATTTATTTTTTCTTTTAATGCTTTGATACCATTTTGTTTATTAGTAGGACTAGGGTGCTTAAATATAAAATTTCATCATACCTTAAAATCAAATATCTAGGTTTTATTAAGTTTATCTTAGGCATGGAGATTAGGGGAAATAGAGGTAACTTGAAACTTTGGCTTAACTAGAAGAAGTATTTTAGCTACATGTTGCATTATTTAACGATGCAATATTTTAATTTAAATAGTGTTCCTAAATTACTATATCCATGAATATAGTTATTTCTCAAAAAAAAAATGTCATGAGGGAGAGGAAAAAATTCATGTTTTATATGTTAGTGTTATTAGACATCTTATGTATGAAATATTTTTTACAAAATTAATCATTGTCCAAGTAGTTGGAGTTTTGATTAGGTTTAGTCCTAATTTGGGAAAAAATAATTGAGATACAATAAAGGGTTCTAGCTCCTATAAGTTTTAATAATAATTTTATTAAATACATATCATATTAAATTTAAAGTATGTTCCTAACATCTTTTTAGTGAAGTGGGAAGCAACTTGAACTCTTTATCAAATGATGCATATGTTTCAAATAATAAGCTAGATAGTATGAATTTTATTGATAAATTGACAATATTAAATTTTATTAAAAATCAACAAGTCCATTGACAATTTTGTACTTCATTTAAACAATTAATCAATCAATTGATAATTTTTTGTTTCATTTAAATAGTTAATTATTCAATTAATATTTTTGTACTTCATTTAAACAGTAAATCAATCAATTGAAAAATTTGCACTTCATTTAAACAACCAATTAGTCTAAGTGAAACTTTTGCACTTTATTTAAACAATCAATCAATTGAGTGACAATTTTGCACTTCATATACATAGTAAATTTGTCAACGGAAAATTTTAGACTTCATTTAAATAACTAATTAGTCAATTGCAATTTAGAACTTCATTTAGAAGTTGATTGACTATTTGAAAATTTTGCACTTCATTTAAATAGTTATTTAGTCAAATGAAAATTTAAAAGTCAATAGTCAATTGACAGTTTTGTACTTCATTTAAATTATCTATCAATTAGTTGAAATTTTGTAATTTATCTAAATACATAATCAATCAACTAATAATTGTACAATTTATTTAAAAATTAATTATATAATTCAAAATTTTGCAGTTATTCAGAAGTCGTTGGCTAAGTCGCCTTGGCTTAAAGCGCTAAGATTCCACAAGAAGGGTATTCAAACTTTGCAGCAGGAGTTTCACAAACCCACAATGTGCATCATTCCATGAGAAGATTTTTGTGCCCTTTACAGGCTTCAAAACTAGGACCGTGTTACTTATGATGTTCTAGTGAATTCTATTCCTACAAATATGCTTCATAAGGTGGGAATTCGTGGGACCAAGCCCTGGTGGAAGGACTGGAAGTGGTACCCAGACACCCCTTTTAGGAATTACAAGCCCAAACTTGGTTTTGATGGCTTTCACCACACTTTCCTATGATTGAAATTTTGAACCACAGATGGCTTCTTCAATCCCCCACTCATGTCTGGTGAAAGAGATTCTCTGCCACTTGGTTTGCAAGTGTTGAGCTGAAACTTTCCCACTTTGCTTGTTGTATTCTTTTCCAAGACTTTCCTATGGGTTTTGGGCTTGTTCACTTAGGGGTCCATGACCCTTATTGCCCAATTTTGTGGGCAAGCTAAGTCTTTTAAGCATCTCTTCTATTTTTACACTAGAGCTCAACAATTTTGGAATTAGATTCATGACTTCTTTCGACCTTTTAGATTGGAGCCATTCTATTGGCATATGATTCTACTGGGAGATTCGCCTAGACTTCCTGCTAAATATAGCTAGCTTTGGCACACTTTTAGGGTGGAAATCCTCTTCAATATCTAGAAACACAGAAATGTCTTCACATTTGCTAACACAAAAATGGATAAATTTTATTCTTTGTATTCTAAAACTATTATTTTCCCTAATTTGCTCTTGCAGATTGAAGTTCAAGCCAAGAAGGTTCCACTTGAGGTGGCTCACCTTCAAGTGTTTTTGGATCATTGGGGCAATGCACCACGTACTGTTGCTCGGGTGCCTACTTCACCCACTTCCTCTCGTGATAGGTCGCCCTCTCGAGGCTAGCAACGTAGTGGACCTGCTCACCCCCACTCTCAACCTCCTCTTCAACGTGGTTCCCGCCCTCCTCGGTGGACTCATTCTCCTCCTCCGCGGGCTAGCCAGGGGTGGCCCTCTAGAGGAGCTATAGGGAGCAACAATGGTGGTTCCAGGTGGCCCTCTAATAACACTCGTACTACTAGCTTTGGTTGGCCAGATTCTGGAAAATGCTTTCTGTGTCTGGCGCTTGCAATCTCACCCTGGCGCGAGGATAAAGATAAAGAGAAAAAGAAAGAAAAATATGTTGATGATGGATGGGGTCCCCCTCCTGACGTCACTCCAGACCCCACTAATGTATGGGTGAAGCACATGGATGACAAAGACCCTCCTGGCTCTGCTAGCACTACTCTAGCCACTTGATGGTCATTTTATTTTATAATTGTAGTGTTTATGGACTTTTGGGCTAGGCTCAGATGACTCTAGTTTTTGGTTTTCTAGGCTTTTCCATGTGTGACTCTCGAGATGTGCCTTTTTACCACCCTTTTTTTTTTGTGAATATGTAACTTTATCTTTATTTAATAATACAAATAGCTGCCTATTCATAAAAAAAAAAATCAACACCATATAAAATACTATTTCTTGTCAGTATTGCTTTGCCCTATTTTAGTTCTTTTTAGTTGATAAGTGGTTGTTTTGTAAGTAGTGTTTGGTGGTTGAACTTTGTTATTTTTTTGAGCTTTATTGTCTTAACCTTCCTTCCTATCCAAGGGTCTAGGATCCTTCAAAATCCCATTTTACCTTTATAAAAAAAAAACTAATCACTCGATTCACAATTTTACACTTCATTTAAATAGTTACTCACTAAATTGACATTATAAAATTTCATTAAAATTCATAGTCAGTTGACAATTTTGTACTTCATTTAAATAGTTAATCAGCCAATTGATGATTTTTAACTTCATTTAAACATTAAATCAATCAATTGACAATTTTGCACTTCATTTAACTAGTCAATTGGTCAAAATTGATAATTGTGCACTTCATTTAAATAGTTAATCAGTCAAGTGGCAATTTTGCACTCCATTTAAACAATTAATCAGTCTAGTGAAAATTTTGCACTTCATTTAAACAACTAATCAATCAATTGACAATATAAAAGTCCATTTAAAAGTCAATCGACTATTTGACAATTTTACACTTCATTTAAGTAGATATTCAGTCAATTGATAATTTTGCACTTCATTCAAACAGCCAATTAGTTAATTGAGAATTTACACTTCATTTAAACACATAATCAATCAATTAATAATTTCTTTTTTTTTCAAAATCAATTAACAATTTCACTCTTAATTAGACATAAAAATCCTTCAACATCATTAATGTCAATGTGAACATCAAATACTATTTCACCTACACTTTTCTTTGTCTTTTCTAAAAGTATCACAACTTAATTCAACATAATAACAATTTCACATTAGATTTACTTGAAGAATTGTTCTCTTTTGTCAAAACAATGTTACCCATGCTTTTGTCCTTTTACATTTTTTTCCAAATACCCAGGAAAATGCAAGAGCACTCACAGTGGGTAAAGCTTTTGAAGATGTGGGCGTCCATCAAATCTCCAATGCATGTAACTACAGTAGCATTGGTTCAGTGCCATTGACGTGTGGACCAGTTCATAGGAACAAAAGACTTGAGTAAGGAGATCTAGAATTCTAGTATACTGTTGCGTGGCATACACGCCACTTGAGGATAGTGACCGTTGAACGAAATTATAGTATACTGTTGTGTGGCATACACGCCACTTGAGCATAGTGACCGTTGAACGAGTACCTGTAAATGAATGCTTATACAGAAAGAAGTGAACTCCTTTTCTCATTCGAGCCCTTGACATAGATAAGAGATCTGAAAAAATCGCTAGAAACTAAGCATTTGAACATTCATCTATCATAGAGTTTGTCTGCCAGGACTTGAGCTCTGTCATATCTCAAGAACTGGGATTACAATGTTTAGTCTTCTATCAATGTAGCGGATAAGTTATCTGACATCTAGTAATTCAATTTTTTATTTAATACTCAGTAATTCTATTTTATATTAGAAATATAAAATTAATATGTTAGAGTATGTGTTTGTGCATGGGTGGTATGGATTTTATGTGTTACAAATTCTAGTTGTATGTGGCTGGATTCAACAATTAATAATAAGTGCTAAATAATGGAATAAAATAAACTTAGACAAATATAGTTTTTTTTCTGTAGAGAAATTAAATATTATCTGATTTTGAAATATTTGCATATAGATTTTGTAGTAATGGAAAAAGTATCCTTTTTCTTTACATGATTTTTGAACAATTGTCATTGAATTAACCTAATTTTGCCTAGGTTTAATGTTGTAATGTGTTGTAACACATTCACATTGATCTTGGGCCCCTTTTTTAATAAAATGTACTTAGCTTGTACCCCTTTTATGGTGTTGTAAAGTGTTGTAACACACTCTCACACTTATCTAGGGTCCTCTTAATTAATTGTGGTTAATTAGAGTTATTTAGCCCCTATAATTCAAATTTAAGCCTTATTTGCGACACCTTCTGAGGATCCATCCTGAAACTCATAATTCAAATTGTAAAACATTTAAGTGGGAAAAATTAAGGTTGTAGAAATTGGTGCTAGGACCCATTCACCCTAGGTGGTGAATGGGTCCTCCCTCTATAGGACCCCCCTTTCTTTGTAGATTCTACATAGGTTTTTGATGTTCTTTCATCCCATGAAGGCATGGTCTTCGAAAATTGTGCCAATCGCCCTAGGTGCCGAATGGGTCCTCCCTTAATGAGGACCCCCTTTTTGAATTTAATTCTAGTGGGATTTTAATAATGTTTATTTCCAAATCTAGTGTCGGCTTGAATTGTTTGAATTTCGGGGTTAATCTTTTGATTTAGTATAAATATGGGGTTAATTCACATTGTTTCTCCTAACAAGAGCTATCAAGTTTACAAGACATCCTAGCAACTTCAAGAGAGCATTATAGAGCATTTCAAAGGCATTTCAAGATAGAGTTTATTGCAGCAATTCAAGATCGTTTCATCATGACAAAGGTTTAGTGCATTCATGCATGTTGTTGAGCTAAGATATAGTTAATGTAGAATTGAAGATCTACTTGCAAACATTGTTTCACATCTTATTCAAGATCAAGATCTACATTCTTCATGACAACTACATGTTAGTTTACAAATTTATCCTCTAAAACAACATCCAAGATATCATCAATTACATATTTCATGTCCATGCTTCAATTTCATTATTTCATCATTTTGTATGATTACCTACAAGGGGTTTGACTTAGGAAAACCCCTATTCACTAACAATCAGCAATTTTTTATCCCCCTTGAGTGTGTGATTGTAGATTTATAGATTGAAGATCAAGTGGAGAAGAAGTTTAGAGCAAAATTGCCAAAGTTCTCAAGTTGCAAGATTGACTTTCATAGTCCAAGAACCAAGAATTGAAGCTACCAAATTTATTACAAGTTTTTGGGAGATGAAGAACAGGGATCTGAGAGTACATAAATCAAGGAAAGTAACCCATCTTAGTTTCAGAAACCCTAACAAGGACCCATTCACCACTAAAGGCGAATGAGTCCTTGGTGCCCTAAAAACAAGCTTCTTGCAACAAGGTACACATCATTTAAAGCTCTAAAAACTCCCCTCATAGTTGCTATAACAGTTAGGTTTAGTTTCTGTTTGTTATTGATATCTTATCATACACAAAATCACATAATATTAGGGTGAAAAACATAGTGGTTTATCATCTTGATCAATTCATTTTGGTAAACCCTAATTCTCCACCTAAACATTAATGGTGAACCTGAAATATTGAATATTACGATTTTCTAATTTTGAAGTCTTTTCTTGCATCCTAGGTTAGATCTTTCATTCATTTGCATCTTATTTGCATTGAATTAGATCTTATTTAGGGTTTCTTGCATTGCATTCAAAAATTGCACCTCATCTAGGGTTTAGATTTGCATTGTTTTGCATCTCTCTAAATATGAAAAATACAAAAATAATTCAATCATTTTGCATATCATTTAGATCTTATGAAATCGCATTTGAAAATCAAAACAAAATTGCATTTCAACCTAGGTCCTTGCATTCATCTTTTCATTGCATTTCTAGAAAATATGAAACGTAAACTTACTACCTTAGACCTAGAACTGAAAGACATTACTAAAAGCTTGAAAATCATTAAAAACAATTTAAAATACCTAACAAAGACCCATTCACCCTTACTAGCAAATGAGTCCCTGATCATATCAAACTTGAAGCTTTTGGCATCTAAAAAGCCATTAAAAATCACTCTGAAATCAATAAAAACATCTTAGAAATATCTAACCAGGACACATTCACCCTTACAGGTGAATGAGTCCCTGTTAGCTATTGATTTGCATTTTCTAGAAATTAAAATCTCAGTTTTAGGCTTTTTTTTTCTATTGTTATTTTTCCTGTTTTAGTTTCTTGATTTGTTGTTTCATCAAATTCATTGCATATAGCTTAAATTGCTTCATTTCAATGTATTTTCAAGAATCAAAATTGTATTTACAACATTTCATTTTTAGTTTATTACATTGTGTAATCAACAAATTACATTACTTAGAATCTAAAAATTGTGTTTTATTCTTGGTTGTTGCATTTCCATTTTTCTATTTTAGGGTTTGCACACCAGGGTTGTAAACTTTGTATGAGCTTTACAACTTGGCATCCTATTAGTAATACTATTGTGAGACATAGTTTGAGGCTCATGTCATCCCACGATATCTCACTCACCATGGATCTTGGGTTTCCTAAATCTCTTTCCAATAGTGTTGATAATCAACCCTCCATAGCTCACAGTTTGCATACTTCATTTCCCATGACTTCACCTCCTACAACCAATGTGCTTACTGTTACCAACACCATCCCTACCATCCCTAGTTCCACTCAAGCTTTTGGGACTACTCAAAGCCATGGTGGAATTCCAATTTCATCCTCCATGATACCAATGTCCATTCCTACATACACTAGTACACAACCTAAAACAACCTTTCAACCCATAACAACCTTTCAACCTACAAAAACCTTTCAACCTACGACAACCATTCAACCAACCACAACAATCATACCTACTAGCACTGTATACACTTCCTTAGGTATTCATATCCAATCGAACATAGTAACCCCTCAATAATCCACCTTAGCCAACCTACAACTCACTAGCCCTCTGCATACATACACCACTTCATCTTATTCCCCTCAACCTTACAACCAAAATGATCCTCTCATTAGCTCACTTTTGCAAACTATGACATCTCTCCAACAACAAGTTTCAACATTACAACAAAACAACAACCAACCTTTGCAATACATCAAATCCAACCCGCTATCTTTTTACATATTAAGAGAACAAATGCCACAAGGTATAGAAGTGCCTTGATTCGAGAAATATGGTGGAAAAGGAGATCCTATAAGCCATGTTTTTTCTTTCACGGCCTTGTGTAGTGATTTCATCTTTGAAGATAAACTTTTGGCTAAGCTATTCCCTAGGTCCTTGAAGGATATTGCTTTAGATTGGTTCTCTTCTTTATCAAACAATTCATTTGGTTCATTCAATGAACTCATTGATTCCTTTTACAACCACTTTCATATTCACATGGGTCCCAATATGACCCATGTTGATTTAATGACATGCAAACAAAAAGAGGATGAGAAAGTGACTGATTTCATAGTAAGATACCAAACACTTTATTCACAAGTAAACATTAAGATTCCTTACATTGACCTTCAATAAATGTCTATTGCCAAATTACAAGATAAACTCCAAAGAAAACTTGAAACGTTGAGATTTCCATCCTTCACACAATTATGTACAACCATTTGTGATTATCAAAATTCAACTTGTGGTCATGATGTGAAAAATCCCCCTAGTCGTACTGAAAATCCCAAATCCACGACCTTTCAAGAAAAAAAAAGGGCTTCCTACAACTAAATTCCCCTCAAACAAGTCAACAAACTAATAATCAAGTGGTTGCTATAAAAATGACCACTCCTTTCAGGGAAAGGGAGAGAGATTTCACTCCTTTACATGATTCCCTTCATAATATCATGCTACAACTTATTGAAAAGAATATGCCTGCGTTACCTCCTATTAGAGAATGTGACCCTAATATACCATTGCCTAGAGGCTTTCAAAAAAATGCTTATTGTCATTACTACCAAGAAAATGGACATGGTACAAAATACTGTAAATGTCTTAAACATCTTGTGCAAGACTTTATTGATTCTAATCATTTACAAATCAGAGGTGTGAATGATCAAGGTAATAAGTCTATAGCCCCTCCTAATCAAAATTTGTAAATCTTGACAAATCCCATGCCTAAGCACACTATTTCATTTGTCAAAGCTAGTGAAATGAAGAATGATGTGATGAATGTTGACACGAATGATGAAAACATACAAGATATCAATGATGAACAATTGATTAAAATGGTAGGATTTATTGAAGCTAGACCTCGTAAGGGATCAACTAAAAAGCCTCTTGATATTGTTTTCTCACAAAATGACATACTTAAGTATGCACTTGATGGTCCTCTTTACATAGCTGGCTGAATCAATGACAAGCCCACTAATGGGATATTAATTGATCCTGTCTATGGAGATAATGTGATTACTAAAGAATTCTTATATCTGTGTGAACTATATCAAGAAACATATGAAAAACCAAAATCATGGATGAAAACACATAATGTATTTCCTTTCCCTACGATAGGCTCGATAGATCTCACTTTAAAGGTCGAAAGTTGAAAACACTAACTGTATCATTTTCCCTCTTCCCACAATCAGACCAATTTCTTGTGAAGCTAGGTTATCCATGGCTTGGCTCCATGAATGTAATCCTTTGGTTGTGCATAAATGCCTAAAGTTTCCATTTGGCAATAATATCTTTACTGTGCGTCATAATGGATTTAATCTTGCATCGACCCGAGGGAATCTTTTATTAGATTTCTTTTGGACCAAGCCTATGGAACCTATCAAACCTCATGATGATTTATTTATCAAATCAGTTCAACAATTCAAAGCAAAGAAAATAACAGAATTATCCCTTCAAAACATGCCTCAGCCTATAATTGAAACACCTATCCTTGATGAAATAATGATTGAACCAAAATCCTTTCCAAACATACCAGAACAACCTATAGAAAAACCTCCTGTAATTTCCCACAAGAGACCATGTGTAGTGTCCCTCCCGTTTAGACATATTGTTTAGTTTGATTCTGCTTGATAGATGCTTAGTTCATTGTGATACTATGTTGGTTGGATTTTGCTGATGATACATTGACGTCCTATTTATCTGGTTGTGTTTCCGTGATGTTATTGAGATAGACATATATCTGATATGGTTTATTAGCTTACGATTTTTCATGTGGTTGTTATGTTGAGGTGATTAGTTTGATGATACTGTGATAGATTCATTCATGATGTGGCTTATTGTTTATGACTATTGTTTATGATTTATCTTGCTTGTGTGTGTCGGTGAAGAAGACAGTGTGGCATTACTCATTCGTGAGTACCCTGCTACGCTGCAATTCTTTTTCATGATGTGTTTTCTAACATGAGTATTTATATGTTCTAACGTTGATGTTTCCCTGCAGACACAGGTACCGGGTAACGGATCCACCTGCTTGTCAGGTCTGAGCGTACCCTAATTCATTATAAATAGGTTGTCGGAGGTATTGACAGGTCCTTTTAAACCATCGTTCATTTTCGAACGAGTATCTCTGTGTTACCCCATGTAGCCCAGTTTGTCTTGTCATGTTCAAATATATATTGTTTTGTGTTAGCGAATATAATATTTAATTTTATTAAATGCTTATTAATGTTTTAACTAACGTTAATGATTTAATTTATTAAGTCAAATTAAATAAGTTATTAAATTTATGAGTGAAAGTTATTTCTTTGCAATGTTTTAATTAAAATATTATTATTGCTGATTTAATTGTGCAACTTGTATTATGTGAAATAGATTTTATTAAGGAAAGATATTTTCAAAGAGATAAGAATCTTTGATTGCCAGTTAAAGGTCTGTTATGATATTTTAAAGAATGAGTTGAGCTGAATGAGCTATTCACAATGCAGAAATGAACTTTCGGTAAGTTTTGAATTGAAAGTGATTCACGATTAATATCTTTTGGAAAATTGGGTATTGTGCATACATTCACGGGAAGAATTTATGGCAGTAGTTTTTCAGCAAATTTGTACATGACAATTACTTCGGAAGAATTTTGCTCTTAGGATTTTGTTTTCAAGCATAATTTTAAAGTTGGGTTGATTTGCAAATTCTTCATTGAAATCTGGTGATTTGATTTGGGGGTTGACAAAAGTTTTTCAAAGAGTTTTTTACGTTAATTTTTGAGTTTAAATGGGTTCTCCTCTTGAAGTCAATTTCTTGTAAGTTTAAATTCTGGAAATTTATTGTAGAAGTTTGTTGATTGATAAGGTATTCACTTTACTAAACACAAATCACAAAGCTGATTAGAAGAGTATTCTAACTTTAAGTAGAAAAGAATACAAACAAATAGCAATTAGAGTATACCAGATCCGAAACCGTCTTTAGATCTGACTGTGAAATGATTGTATTTGCATGAAATTGTAATTTCAAGAAAAGGCTAAAGATTCTCTTTCTTTTCAAAAATAGATTTAGGCAGACAAAGATTGTGTTATTGTTTTATATTCTGGAAACGTACTTTGTTGAAATTAATTTTAATAAAGATTTCAAGAAATAAACCATGAAAATGTCTATGAAAGGAAAACATAGGTTTGTGATTATCAGTAAATGAAATCTAATGAATAAAATAAAACTCTGTTTGAGGTGCAAGTTCATAACAGAATTTTCTTTATGAAACGGCTGTATTGAATTTGTGAAAATTTGTTAGGAAATATGTATATATATTTTTGTTCCAGCTTGATATCTTTAATCATATTATTTTTACTTTTGTCATGTATATCTGGAAGTATTTAGGGCGCCATACACTCCTTAAGTATCTCATCTTGAAACTTTTTGTCTAAGTTTTTATAGTAATGTAAGTTTATCAGTCTGTCACTAATAATTTATGCATGTGAACTTACTGAATCTGCCCGAGGGACTTTTTAGATTGTGAAGAGATTATTAAGTAATCTTGGAGCGCACCTCTTTTGTTGCCTTCTGATCTTTTGTTATAAAAATATATTTAATTCCAAAGATGTAAGGATTGTCTAAGTATCTCTAAGTTTTTTCTGCAGCACGCCAGTCATCTTAGGAAAGAGTGATTGAATCTATTAGTCTGTGCTTGAAACGCCAGATTGTATTGTCTTTTGTTTTCTTGAAAATGTCTAAGTCTTTTGTACCTTTTTCCTCAGATGCATATCTTTAGCCATGTTATTGAAAGGGTACAATATTGTTACTGAAGTAAATGACCTCTTATAAATGCATATAAATTTGTATCTATTTATTTGATATTCCTGTTGGTTTTGGAACAGTGCTGGAAACAGTATAATACACCCCTATATTTAGCTTTAAGTATTCCTTTTTAATAATACTGGAATCTGTGATTTGAAGCTTTAAGTCATGCTTCAATGCTTGCAAACTTTAATAGAAAACGTTATATTTCCATGCCTTGAGTCACCTTAGAGAATCCCAGATTTGATAAATTCTTTAACTGTTATCACCCGAAGAAATTGACATATTACTAGCAAAATATTATAGTGCTGGCCCTTACTTTTTTTTTCTATTTTTGTACAAGACTTTTATGATTAAATTTCTAATAACCTCTTCTTATTGATTCGTTGACACCTGGGAAATTTTGTTCCATTGTTCTTTTAGGCTGTAGTTGACGGATCTCTACTGGTGTCACGTCTTTCTTTATTATGTTTGTTCTTCGCTGTCTATACCCATGCATAACTGTTTAAATGTTTAAATGTCACTGTAATATCTATGCATGCGTTCTGGATAATTCATTAAGTTTTGATACTCGATCGTTTTGTAAACTTAATTATTCAGAATTTTGTCGTTTGATCTACAAGTTTAGCGTTGGTTCCTTCTTTCGTTACCTGGTAGTATATAATATTTGATATAAATTTATTATCCACACTATCTAATGATTAGGCGTTCTGATCTTGTGCATGGCGCGACTGTTACTTCTCTTCAATTGTGTGACACTCATTAAGACAGCGAGTCTTTTGATTTGATGGATGAGAACATATATGTATTAAAGTTAAGAATTTCATTTCTACTATTTCGTTGCCTATTGAATGCAGATTATATCTGGTAATTCAATTTCTTTTTTTTGAGATGCCTGAACCTGTTAACCCTGCGATACGTTTAGAATTGATATGCCTTAATTTGTACTTATTTGACATCTTACATGCATTCCATATGTTATTTTATACATACTTCATGTATCATGCTAGGATAATCTGCATTAAAACATTTATGCATGGCATGATTCGTGGCAATCTTAGGTTGAGTGATACTCATTTAAAGATAGCAAATTATTTAAAGTAGCAGAATTACATTGTAAATATGTATTGTTACATATCCACACCTGATATTATAGAGTTAACTCACAGCTAATAGTGATAAATGAACGATTTAGTAAGATAGACAAGAAGGATTGTGTTAAAAGCTCAGGAGTTAATATTTTGTCTTATGTCAACTCTCTCTTTGCATGCATTGATCGAGATAGATTCTTTGGTAGATAACTTTTAGTTAAGATTCTTACTAAGTGTAAGGGTGAGTGAAGTGTGAGACTTAGAATGAGAAAAGAAGAGGAGATAGAAACTTAAGTTATAAGTTATAATGTTTTATTTTATTTTCAAGGTAATTGAATTATAAAATATATAGAATTTGTATTGTTCTTATGTTATAATGTTAGTGAATTCAATTCTTGAAAATATTAGGAATATAATAATATCTATAGATTATATATTATGTAAATGCTTTATTTATAGAAATTGGTTAAATATGATTGTTGGGTGTGTTTACACATAATGTTGAAAATGTTTATTTATATTTCATCAAAAACTAGTGAAGTAAGATTCGTATTATAAACTCAATACACTTTAGTTTATGTTAATCTCTATAGTTTGTTTATCATGAATTTTCAATTCATTGAGATTGATTTAATGAAAATATCAGTTGTGTATATGTTCACAACGTTAGTGATGTTTGTTTCATTTCTTTAAAGGCAAGAGAAGTGAAAATAGTATTGTTATGTGTAATACATATTGATCACTTTGCTCGATTACAAGTATTTTTACTTGGGGGTATAGCTTTGTATCATTTTGTGGTCTTTTGAAGTGACATCCTAGAGATTGTGAATTGCCTCTAGTGAAGGACATAAACATTGAGGTTTTGATCTATGTGCTTGATAGCTACCCCTTGATTTTTATGTTGAGTCATGTTATAGAAAGAGTGGCTTGCGGTAGGGGCCGAAATCCAGAAGTGATTGTCTGGGTAACCTATCGTAGGTGTGTTAATTCAGTGAAAAC
>VDFB02386574.1:0-27432 GCA_007258455.2 Sequoia sempervirens | reverse complement strand
CATGCCCCATGAAGCTCATCAATCAACTCATCTATCCTCGGTATCGGGTATCTGTTTTTAATCGTCCTCTTATTCAGGACCCTGTAATCAATGCACATGCGCAACGTTCCATCCTTCTTTACCAATACAACAGAAGAAGCGAACGGCGACTTGCTAGGTCTAATGTGACCCATAGCCAATAACTCCTTTATAGTTTTCTCAATCTCATCCTTCAATCTTTTCGGATGCCTGTAAGGAGTTATCATGACGGGTTTTGCACCCTCCTCGAGCTCAATGATGTGCTCTATCCCTCTATCTGGAGGTCTACCTGGCGGAATATCACTGAACACCTTATCATGCTTCACTCTGATCTTCTGAATGTCCGGATGATACTCTGTCTTTTGCTGTCCCTCTCTCCCGTGAAGGTGCTAAATGACACTCGCAGCCCACTCTACCATGTCATGACGATGAGCCGCCTCCATTCGGCGAAAGGAAATTAGTTTCTTTAAGGTCATGGTCCCGTATTGCCTTTTAAGAATGTGAGTCTTCCCGCCGACCTCAAAACGTATCTCCATATCCTTGAGACGAAGTGTGACCTCCTCCAGTGAGTGCAACCACTTCATTCCCAATACTAAATCGATGTCTCCCATATTGACAACATAATAATCTGCCTTGAACTCATAGTTGTTCAAGCGTAATGGAAGATCTCTAATCATGCGTTCGCATCTCAAAGTGTACCCGTCTGCCACTTTGACTCTGATGCCCTCAAACTCCTCTGTAATAAGCCCTCGTTTCTCAACGAACCTAGCATCAATAAAATTATGTGTAGCTCCTGTATCCAATAGGGTAATGACCCTCTGACCTGCTAATACACCACGGAGCCGGAAAGAACCCTCCTGCTGAATGCTAGACAATCTGCCCTCCTGTATCTGAAGCTCGGGCTCTACCTCTACTCTATGCTCTGGAGTCTCTGACTCTGAATCATCTGAATGCTCTGGCTGCTCTGAATTTTCTGATTCTGAGTCTTCATAGTATGCCCACATAACACGATTCGCCTTGCCCTTAGGTCTTAGAGGGCAATCGTGATTGGCATCATACGGTCCCTTGCAGTAAAAGCATAACTTTTTCCTGCGAAGGTCATTCAGGGCCTCACGATCCAAAGGTGGGAAGGCTGATTTACCTTTCGAATCGTTTCTATAATCTGATTTGTTTTTGTTGTAATCAGATTTATCATTGTTTTTATTAAAGCCTTTGTTATCTCAGAACGATGAAGAACCTCTGGAGTTAAATTTATTGGCCGGGGCTGCGAACTCCATGTTGCGTGCCTTCCTCATCGCCTCCTGTAATGATGGAGGATCAAAGGCTTTTATCCAGCCTTTAAGTGGTTCTGTCAAACCCTCCATAAAGAGAACTACCAACCGCCTCTCAGATATGCTCGGAACCATGACGGAAAGTCTCTGAAAGTCGCTGATGTAAGTCTCGAGACTGCCACTCTGCCTCAACTGTGCCAAATCTCTGAAGTAAGTCTCTGGATCCTTCCTATCAAATCTCTCAACCAACCTGTCTACGAACTCCTGATATGAAGTGATCCTATCATGATGTAGCGTCACCATACCGTGATGCCACCAGTCATAAGCTACTCCCTCGAGGTGCAGCGTAGCGTAACGGATAGCGTCTCTCTCAGCCATCGGACGCAAGGTAAGGAATGTATCAAGCTTGCTAATCCAAGCTTGGGCTGTCATCTTCCCACTCCCATCAAACATCACTAGATTCAACCTGTTAGTTGCATGTTTGAGGTCATTATTCTGCTGTCGGGGTCTCCAATCCTGACGAGCCCTATTGTGTTCACGCCTCTGTGTGATAAAACGGTCAAAAGTGATCCGTTCTCTAACTGCAGGAGGTATCAACTCCCACTCCTCGTTTGCTGCCATAAGGTTATCAGCAAACAAATCATCCCGATCCTCCTCTGGCATAGCCTCATCGGGCTCCTGTCTCGTGAACGTAGGCCTTGTAGGCCTATCAGCTGTCCGTGACACTGTCCTAGGTGCTCTCCGTGACCCAGCATCACTCCTGTCATCGTCACGATGTGGTGACGGTCTCCTCGAAGTCCCTAATCTCTGCAGTGCCTGTGCCACCTGCTGTAATACATCATCAGATCGACGTTGTCCTGCACGAAGATCTCTGAGAGTGCGTAAGACCTCAGATCATCCTGATCTCGGTGTTCCGAGGGATATCTGTCCGAGGTATATCTGTTCTCTCAGCCCTATCATTCCTGTCAGCCATGATTTCCGGCTGCCTGCTCAAACTGCGTTGCCTTTCAAGCAAGGCACGTCTGCGAGTGTAGTACCTGTATGTATCAATTTCCTCTGGTTGCATGTGATGGCCAAACCCTAGGATGGCAGAATCAAGCTCTGATACCACTGTAGAAACCCCTGTTTCCCCCTAACACTGAATCTGACTGTAGTTATGAGTTTTTCTGACGTTTTTGAGTTTTTGTGATTTTTTTGCAATAAATGAAAGTACGGCTTTTCAAGGAAAATAATAATAAATTCTATAAAATTCAAATAACTCTGGAAATGAAGCAATATGGACGCCAGTATCTTTATTTGTTCTTTTCTAATGATTACAATAACACCCAGATACAAGCAATAGTAAAAACAGTGAATTTTGCAATATTTAAGAAACCTGGTATTTGCTGCAAATGTAGTACAGGTCTGTACGGCTGAGTAAATGGATGCTCTTCTCCCTCCGTATTTTGATCTCAGAAGTCCCCCAGCTAGTTGGCGCCCCCAAGGAAAGAGGTTAGACACCTGTATGATAGGCGTTTTCTCCCAGAAGAAAGAACACGTGTTTTCTCACAGGTACGGCCTGACAAGAAGGTACGGCCTGTCAGAAATCAGACTCAAGAATGTACGGCCCTTTTAAATACTGATATGCAAGTCTCTGAATTATGGCGCCTTGAAGATTGGATACTGTCTGAATGCAAATAACTGAATAGTCACTGAAGATGATGAATCCTCTGAAGCTCAGTAGTTTTCTCTGAATAAGAAAACCTCTGTAGGCAATAGATCAAGTGATATTGCACACTCTCTGAATTGCTTTCCGTTGGAGATGGCTCGTTCCCCAAGGCAAACGAACGTGAAACCCTAAGTCTCAGGCTCAGACCAAAAATTGATCAATTTCAAACTCAATAATCTCATAATGCCCTCTTCCCAATGCAAAATCCTCAAATACACTCAAAAGTGCGATTTGCTACAAAATAGGGTTTTAATGAAATATTCATATTTTAATATTTTCAATTCTCCATAGTTTCCCCACTGAATATTTAAATATTATTTAAATGTCAACTGGCCCCCTTTTCATGATGGCGCACCCCTCAAGGAATAAACACTTAAGTTATAATATTAAATTATAACTTTATATTATAAACGTTAATTAATTAATATTTAATCAATATGATCAAATATTAATATCTCCCTCGTTTCTAACCCGATGATCAATCCGTCTGATGCTGACGAACTCTGAAGTGTTTCCTGATGCCGCCACAGCCAACTGCTAAAAATAGCAGTGGTCCCACACTGCCTGCCAAGAACTGCTAAAAATAGCAATTCTGCAAATATCCTCCGATCGAGCCAGAACGAAAGACAACTGATCAATCCCTGCTGACTGAAGCTGAGCCAAGCTCCGAAGTGACCCTCTATCCAGTCCATCGGCCTACGAGGGTCGTATGATAGGCCAATCCTGTCGTCTGAGAGATGTCACTGAGAAGGGGACATGACACATAATTACAATAAATTGCAACATATGTAACCTAACAATGTAAAATAATAAAACATTGTTTGTGAATGTATATTCGTTTTTGTTGCCATTTTCCCTAATCAACTGGGTTTACTTTTTCAAGGTTCACCATTCCAACTTCTTTAACGGGGATGCCATTGTTCATTTTATAGATTCAGAGATTTTTCTTAACTCAAAGTGCATGGAATTTTGAGCACATTTAAATTTATTACCAAGTATATTATCGCACACTGCACTGGAAGTCTTATATGATTTTGTGAGGTTTGATGTAATGTTTATTTTTGTTGGCCTGTTAATTTTTTTTTAATGTGATTTTCACACTAGGTCTATATGCAATACTTATAATGAACATTTTCTGGGATATGTTGTGCAGTAGCTTGGACTATGATCTGCAGGATGCTTTTAAAGAATTCCTAAAAGTTCGGGGCATTAACGATGACCTTGCCAATTTTCTCATTGTTTATTTACATAACAAAGAACAACGCCAGTATGTGCAATGGTTGCATCACTTAGTTTCTATAACTAAGAAGGGAATGGAAAGTGGCTAGTTTATCATATTATGATTCTATGGTACTGTTATTTTTTCATCACTAAGAAGGGAATGGAAAGTGGCTAGTTTATCATATTATGATTCTACGGTACTGTTATTTTTTGATCACTTTTGACTCATTTATGATTCTATTGACCTCTATCTGACCTATTATAGACCTACTTTATGTAGGATAATGAACATTAAGATTAGTTTCTGTGATTAGTTATTAGTTATTTCGTAATTGTAGATTTCACTTACATTTTTTAGTCTATATATGTACAACATTTATTCACAAAAAGTAATGGAGATTTTTGGAAAGCCTTCTTTTCCATGTTTTGAATTCTTTCAATTCGTATAAGAGAAATAACGAGGCAACTTGTGAAAACCGACACCTGGGTGTAAGTGTTCTGCAAGTTATTTTCTGTTATTTTCTTGTTTCTACAAGTCATTTTCTTGTTCCCTTGAAGGTCGTTTTTTTATTATTGCCTCATGAGGTTTCAATGTAAGTTTATATGGTCGCTTTGATTCTTAATCAGTTTGACAAAGAATTGTGGTGTTATCTCTATCAATTACCATGCGTTTGCTTTGAAAGTTTGTTACATTTGCCTCATACTAAATTCTGTGTTGATCATGCACCTATTTACCAACAAAGGACTGATGAAGAAGTTCATACTGTCATTGAACCACAAAAATTGATGGCATTGTGGTGTTTTCATGTCATCAATTTTAGTATATTGTTTGCTACAATCACTATTGCCAACCATTGTCATTGTCTATTGTAGTTGGTTTGAAAAGATTAAATGAACATCGAGTTTTCTTAATATTGGTACCATCAGCGATGGAATAAAGAAGATGATCAGATATGATACTTATTTTATTCAATTTCTCTACCTATTTGTTATTGCCTGTTTCAAGGAATGGCCAAAGTGCTCGAGTAGGCATGGGGTTTAGTATTGCTTTTAATAAATGGAGTTGTAGCTAATGTCAAGCAAAGAGAGCCACACTATTTGATAGTGCTTATAGTATTTTTGGAGTACTATGGGTGCTTAGTGGAGAAATAAGGGTGTTTAGAGTGATAAGGGTGTAATTGGAGTTATAAGGTGATTATGTGTGCTTAAGAATTAAGGCTAATCTCTTTTTTATTTACAAGCATTACTAGTTGAACGTAATTCAGGTTGTGATGAGTATTTTGGTTTGAATTGTTAGTGCATTCTGCATCATGGGATCTACTTTGTATAAAGATGATATTTTATCTTTACACATTAAAATTGATAACCTAAAAGAAGCTAATCAAATAGCAAAACGTTGGAGCTATTTCAGCCTACTTTTATCTAGTTTTGTGTTAAATATATTTTTCTACAATAGGAGATAGATAGGTTGCAAGATTAGATGCCTGATGCTTTAGTACAAAAGAAAGATGTTGAATAGGATGTTCCTTCTTCTAGCACTTCCACACAAGAAGGAAGCAAAAAACTCATTGTGAGAGTCTAGGAGTCTTAGAAAACAAACAAGGGAAAATTTGGTCTTGGTTATAAGGGTTTTGTTGGGTCATATGTTCCAAAGTATTCTAAATCCATCAAATTTGTATCTAGAGGGAGCTTATGAATACATGTCAAGTTGAATCTTTCTTTGCTAGTGTCAAATTGGTTTATTCAAAACAGTGTTCCTATTGTGGTCGTCATGGCCATACATTAGTTTCTTGTTTTGATCTACATTCTTGTTCTTTATGTGGATGACATACTTATCGTTCTTTTCATTGTTTTCAAAAGAAAGTGCACAAGCTTGAGTTGTGTGTTGCAAATACTATGTTTGAACCAGTCCCAAGGGATACATTAGATGGTTCTTTGGATTCTAAGGTTGTGACACCTTTGATAGAGATCGAACCAAATGCTCCAAATAAGGCTATGTTGGTTGTTGTTGAAGCTCTTGTTGGTGATGACAAGATTGATTATGCTCTTCTTCAAAGTGTTGTGGACTCTCTTTATGTTTGAGATGCCTTTGATGATTTTTATGATATGTTTGCATGATGCAGATGCCATTGTCCCAAAGGATTTTTTCTATCCATTTTGCAATTGTTGTTGTAGTGTGCTTCCCTTCAAAGAGCATCTTTATTGGTATGTGTATGACAAGTTTGAGAGGAGACTTAATAGAGATGAGTGATATATGCTTTAGATGTTTCCTAGATTTGTTGATTTTGGGCATTGTTGGTTTATTTCAGATTTTGCCTAAGTTGTTTGTGATAGTTTTGGACATTGTTTGGTCTTAAATGTTACAAAGTTTCAAATGGGCCATGGAGACAGGTCCTAGGATTATAGATTTATAGTTTGATTAAGATTTTGAGATTTTAGGCTAATAGAGTTTTGGACATTGTAAATAGAGATGAGATGACTGCATGGTCATGATTTGGAGTGAGCACCAATGATGAGAGTGACTCATTGATGGTCTACACTAGATTGGAGAGTGATTGCATTGACGATTGGAGAATGTAGATTCATTTGTTTGTGGGAGTTGGCTTGTGAGAGGGCTTGAGTCATCATATTTGGAGACTTTTTTTCGCTAGAGCTTTTTTTTTTTTAATTAATTAATTATTTTTTAAGGTGTTTTAATACGTGCATTTATTTGCTGAGTTTGAGAGCTTTTTGGACTAGAATGGGTTCACATTTTCAGCAGTGATGTAACACAAATTTTGGAGTTCTTTGGTTTGAGTTGTCTAGTTTTGCTCTCTTTCGCACATGGTTTGTTAGGACACACTATGAGTAGGTGTGATTCCTTATTGCATTGGAGATAGATCACATGTGGTGATATCATCAAGATTTTGTGTTATTTGCAAAGACAAGTGGCTTATAGGAGACTTTGGAGCTTTGCTTGGTGTTCTTCTAAATGTTCATTATGGGGGAGAATGTAGGATAATGAACATTAAGATTAGTTTATGCGATTAGTTATTAAATATTTGGTAGTACATTTCAATTTTTTATTCCGATACTTTTTTTTTTGTCTATATATGCATAAAATTTATTCATAAAAATTAGTGGAAGTTTCAAAAAAGCCTTCTCTTCTTTGTTTTAAATCCCTTTACTTTATGTTTCTTAGTTAAATGAAGTTGTAAGACCATGCCCTTATGACATCACTTTTGTTTTTACTTTTGGAAGGTATCAAGTTTTCTTCATTCCATTTTCAATTTCTATACCCCATTTATGCTAGACTTGGGTTTTAATATATCTAACTTGTATGATTGAAGTGAACATGTACTTTATTTGTGTTAAGGTGAACAAACTATCACATTTCCATCACTAATATTTGATGACTTGACCATATATGATTGCTTCATTTTGCCTGTTATATTTTTCTCTAAGATGATTGGGTAAGGAACAATTTGGTTCCATCGCAACGACTTTCTTTAATGGGGCAATTCGATTCTATTGTAATTGCTTTCTTTATATACAACACATGTTAACTTTAAAGAAGGAAAGTATGATAACATGCTAAAGATGTCATCAACTATGAGATTCTCCTCTATGCTCATTACTAATTTTATTCTTAGGCATCTAGTTTAGGTTTATGTGTTAGAGTTCAAATTTGCAACATGTGCGATCGGACCTATAATCCTTGAGATTGAGCCATAGAGTTTTCTAGGACAATTATCATACCAAGGGCATACAAATTTTAATATCAAATCAATTTTGCACACCATCAACATAATTCTTTTGTCATTGAGTCTAAAGCTATACACTTTAATCCTTCAAATTTATTTTTTGAATATTTATTGCAATTGTATAAAACCCAACTAATTTAATGAGTTAATTTGTACTTATTGATTGCATTTATTTAATTAGATTTATTTATGCAATGTGTTCATCTTCATTACATATGCCAAAAAATATATCTTAACACTACAAGTTATGGTTTTGGTTTGGTGTTTGAGTGTTGCCAAGTAAACATGGGCATTGTCAAATACATGTTGGTTTCATAAGCTGTCCAATCTCATTGTCATAATAGTCTATTGAACATTTCTATTAAATCATTTGTTGAAATCCAATAGCCATATGTTTTATGTGATCTTTGAAGTATGTTCAACTATAAGTATTGGAGTCGGTGTGACTTAGAAAAGTCAACTTTGTTTAGTAAAAAATGAATCAATCTTCTACAAAATTATTGCTAAGGCTCTTGCTTTGCAAATTAGGCACTTCCTATTTGTTGTGTGGCTAGAGCAAATTGGATTTATTTAGATTAGACATATCCTTGACAACATCATTGTCGTTTAGGATGTTATGGAATGGGCCATAAAATTTGACTAGGAAACACTCTTCATCAAAATTAACCTTGAGAAAGGCTATGATAGAATTGAGTGGTCTTTTATCCAAACCATGCTTAGGGTTCTTGGGTTTGGATCCAATTTCTTACAGCTAGTTAAAATGTCTTTTTTGCATATATGCTTTTGCTTTCCTTACAATCAATTGCATCCAACCTAGATAGTTTGGCATTCAACATGATTGTGCTCTTGCACATTCACTTTATGTTTTGGCCAATGAAAGCTTTGGCCATCTTCTTGGCAACATCATCCCACATCATATAATTAAAGGGATTTCATTTCTTGGAAATAATTCCCAACAATTGGTCAATGCCCATTTTATTGACAATTCATTCTTTGTGTTGCTTCATGATGAAGATAATATTAAGTAAGCTTTCAAGTGTCTTGAGACCTACTTAGCTTCTAGTTCTTACATTCCATGGAAAAAACACACTACTACTTACAATCCTTCTCACCACTTCACTTGGCTTAAATCTTTTAGTTGGAAGACTATTGACCATGGGGAGATTTTTCGAGTTTATAGGGATCCCCTTTTACTTTTTCAAGCATGCCAACCTATATTGTCGCAATATGTCATTGAAAGAGTGGAGTAAAATTTGACAAACTAACTATATTACCAAGCCTCTTTTGTTGGTAGGTAAGTTTGAAATATGCTTAAAATTCTAATTACCACGTGTAATATTCTTCTTGTTGGGTCCCTTCCAAAGCTTTATAATGTAAGCTTGACAAGCTTGTGTGGGTTTTTTTGTGGACCAATTTAGACCACAACAAAGGCTTCCATACAATCGCATGGGATATATGTTGCCTTCCCAAAGACTTAAGAGGATTAGGCCTTATTGATGTTAGTAGATAAGGTGTTGCACTTTAGAGGATTAAATCTTATTGATGTTAGTAGATAGAGTGTTGCACTTTGTGCTAAATAGATTATCAAGGCTTGTGATGTTAATGAAGCTTGGGATTTTTTTATAGAAATGCATTGTGTTTGGCTCTCCATATGGGAGAATTGTTTGGAATGGTCTAGGCTTCAATTCCCTTGTGATCTCTTATGTTACCATCAAAATTATTGGCACTTTTGCTGCCAAAAGTGAAATATACACCCCTAATTTATTTGAAAATAACTTCCAGTTGAAAGTAAGATGTAATGCAATGTCCTTTCCACTTTTTGATCACCCAATTCTTGTAATGGGAAAGGTGAGAGCATACGATGTTTAGGACTATACAATTAATTGAAATGTTTTCAATTGAAAGGGAAATACACTAGGCAGAAAGTCAACCAATCTCACTTAGTCAGTGAAGTGCTTATGCAAAATTGAAATAAAGAACACTTCATTCTTATTAAATGGATTGTGTAATTACAAACATCCACTTATTCAATGGGTTCATTAGAGGGCACTTCCACTTATTCAGTGGGAAGGAAAAATACAAATGTAACCACTTGTTCAATGGGGTGAGTACATACTTCAACAAGCATTGATCAAACCCACTAATGATACTACCATCTGATGTTTACAATATAAAATGCATAGAAATGACATAACTTCAGTGGTATAACCATCCGAAGCATTACAAAGTTAGTTCATATGCATTATAGACACTCCTTAAGAGGAATAATTGCTAATATGAAGTCTTGATAATAACAAACTATTGTAACACCCCAAAATAATGCCAAATACCATAAAAAAAAACCCAACTATGGAACAACAACAAAATACCTTATGTGAATGATGAGAAATAAGTTGGTGTAGGTTTGTCACACTTGTTTTCTAATATTCAGGGGTCAAATTAGACTAGGATACTTGTTGGTGATGCACATGAAACACAATATGGAAGCATGAATCATACCCAAACTTCCAATAAGTGAAAATACATCATCAAACACCTCAAAACTCTTCAAAATATCACTGGAAATGATCCCACAATAGATTGATAAAAACATTCAAATGTGTGTAGATCTAAAAATGATGAACTGACAACTTGTGTAGCAAGAACAAGGGATGTATGAACCCTCAATGGTCATGATAACTTCAAAAGTTTAGCTTGAGATGGATGACAACATCCTCCAAGGTATTAGGTGCTACTAATCAACAAGAGAAAACGATAAAAATTGAATGCTTAGGTTAGGAAACCCTCACACCTCCCTTCACAAGCAACCCATTACATGGTATGACTCACACATATGTGAAATCTTCCTTTACTATATTGTAGGACTTGTAAAGATAGGTAAATAGTGACCAAACTGCAAATAAAATTATATAAAAAACACCATTATACTTGCACCCAAGGTTTGTACACTCTAGCACGAGGAATCATATGACAAACCATGAATTTTTTTTAGATGATACCCTCAAAGGAACTTTGAAAATATCCTCACAAAAATAATATCAAAATTTGGTATTTCAAAAGACTTAAAAAACTTCCATATTCACAAACCAAAATTGAAGCTTCAATCTGTAGCTTAATGGTGATTATTGGATGAAACCACACCAACTAGCTAGGGGGTTTTCATCCTCGAAACTAGAAATCTCAAGAGGGTTTCATCATCAAAAGATTTTGGAAGTTTTCTCTCCACGACAAAAAAAAACATTTTCAAGTCTAACCTTGCAAATGAGTTGTCATCCTCCCCTTATAGTTTTTTCAGAGGGAAATAACCAATATTTTAAAATAATAATTCCATTATTCTCCAAAATGACCTTCTGAAAGATAATAACAATTTATCATGTATAAAGGCCTTTCCCTAGGAATCCAACTTGAAGCACACTTAAACACCTTCTAAATGAATTATTACACTAATTTGTCATTTTAATATTTCAACATAGACAACTTAAGTGAAATAATTAAATTAATTTATCCAAGTTGTGGAAAGCACAAAAAAATCATAGAAATAGAATTTTGACCATACCAACATGATAATAAAGAATTAGGATGATGATTAGAGGTAATTGGGTGATTTACTAAAAATAGTCTACTCCTCCAAGAAGTTTGGAAAGCTCCCAAAAGGTTCAAATTCAAAAAGCATAAAAAGGATCCACGTGTCATCACCAACTGATCTCATTTCCATGAATAAAAACTTAGATAAGATGAACCTATGTTCTCCAAGGACTTTGGATTTCTCCCTTACTTACCAATTAGCCTATGGGAAAACTAAAAAAAAAGGCTAATTGTCCATAATTAGATTACACTTGAGAAGGACAAAAAGTATATGGAAGATTTAGGAAGTAGTTAGTGTTAGAAATTAGGATCTTAGGATACTAATCATTATTAAAAAGATATAACATAAATAAAATGAGAATAATACAAGCATATATTTTACACATTACACAAGATATACACGTGGAAAACCCTTTTAGGTAAAAAAACCCATAAAGCATCATTTTATTAAAACACTTACAATAATGGTCTATTATAACATAGACCAAACCTAGGGAACACTTCTCCTTACTTCCACATGGCCAATAATACCTCATGTGCATAGTGATACAATTCACTATCAATCTCCAAATTCTACACCTCTCAAGTGAGAGAGAACATCCTTAAATATAGGAGGAAGGGTGACATAATACTTGAAAGGGTATTAGTCACACCTATTCAACAACCCCCATTCATATAATCAATAATCTAATTATGTAGACTATAATTATTTCAAATGGGATATGCTTAATAAGCATATAATACATAAGGTTTTATAACCTTATATTAGAACAATATATAAATGTTATAAGGGTATTGACCCTAATAACATTATGTTCTAACACTCCCCCTTAATGTGTTTGATTTAGGTAAAAACAGGTTTTGAAGGGACTCGAAACCCTTTACAATAAAAAACAAGGTTGCAGAAAGAACTACCTGCAACGAGCCAAAAACCAGTCCCCAAACAAGACCCACCAAGATTTACATTTAGAACTACTCTTGTGGGAACAAAGAGTCATGTCAAAAGAAGGCCTAGAGGATTTTTTCTTTCCCTTAACTATAATCCAATCTTCTTCCACATGCACTGCCTTATCATTCCAGGCCAACCCACAATTTTCCTAAAGATGAATGCCTGCAACCCTTGTCTCGGAGATTTCATCACTATTCCTTTGTGTAGACATAGACTTATTTGAAGAGCCACCAAAACTAGTCGTCATAGCACTATCACTAGAAACGGCAGCTTGAGATCCAATCACTCGCTCAATAGGGGAAGCCTCAACAACCCCACCATTTGAGACATCTGAAGGGGATGCCCCAAGACCCTGAGAATCTGAGGCAACAACCTCATAAAAACTCCTATGTTGATTAGATTTCTTCTCAACCGTATAATGCTGTTGAGAAGCTCCTTTCCATCATGTAGTCGTCATAGCTTTTTTCTCGAATCCGCATTGTGCAGCACCATGACCTGTTTTAAAACATCTACACCAGAAGGGAATCCATTCATAATCCAAAGCTTGGACCCAAGAACCCTTAGAGGATTTAAGTAAAACCTCAACAGGAAACCCTTTTGAAACATCTATTTCAACCAGTATGTGGGCAAAGGTGGAATGAAAAATGTCAGATGATTCATCATCCACCAACAAAAAATCACCAAGGGCTTCACCCACTTCCTCCAGAAGAGGGTCAGCCAAAAGGTGGAGGGGAAGATTAGGCAAGCACACCCAGATCAAGATCTACACTCCCCCTTAATGTTTTTGATTATGGAACAAACAGGTTTTGAAGGGACTCGAAACCCTTTACAAATAGATTTTGAATGGATTTGGAACCCACAACCAGAAGGTTGTCAAAAAATAAATATAAGAAAACACAGACAACCAAGGATAAAAAGGCAACCAAGGCCAAAGAACCACAACCGACTACAGAGCCACAAGAGCCAGCAACCAGCCAAAAACCAGCCCCCAAACAAGAACCATCAAGATTTACATTTAGAGTTACTATTGTGGGAATGAAGAGTCATGTCAAAAGGAGGGTTAGAGGACTTCTCTTTCTTTCCCTTTACAGTAATCCAACCCTCTTCCACTTGTGCTTCCTTATCAAGCCAAGCCAACACACCATTATCCTGAAGAAGAATATTTGCAACCGTAGTCTTAGAGATTTGAACCGTGTTCCTCCCTGTAGGTGTGGCCCAATCAAGAGAACCACCCAAAATGATAGCCAGAGCACCATTACTAGAAGTGGCAGCCACATGCCTAGTCTCGATCTCTATAGGGGTTTCAACATTGTAGTCTTGCATAGCAGCATCAACCCCTCCATTTGAGACATCTAGAGAGGATGCCCCAAGGCCCTGTGAATCCAAAGCAGCCACCTTAGAAAAACTCCTAGGTTGCTCAACTTTCTTCTCAACCATATAATGCTGCTGAGAAGCACCATTCCACCATGTAGCCTTCATGGATTTTTTCTCAAAACCACATTGTGCAGCAGCATGACCTATTTTAAAACATCTTCTGCAATGGAAGGGAATCCCCTCATAGTCCAAAGATTGGACCCAAGACCCCTTAGAAGATTTAAGAACAATCTCAGCAGGCAACCCTTTTGAGACGTCCATTTCGACTAGTATGCGAGCAAAGGTGGAATGAAAAATATTAGAGGATTCATCATCCACCAACAAAAAATCACCAAGGGCTTCAACCACTTCCTCCAGAAGAGGATCAGTCCATAAGTGGAGGGGAAGATTAGGCAACCTAACCCAAATCGGGATCTTATTGAAAGTTTCAGAAGTAGGGTTGAAATTAGAATGCCAGGGCTTAAGCATCAACAAATGTTTATCCTCCCAACTAAAAAAATTATCACATAAAATTATATTTCTATCCTAAGCATTCTCAAACTTGGCAACAAAAGACCCCTTAGCCATGGGGAAGATATGAACTTTACCAGAAATTAGAGGCTCCCATTCATGAGAGATCCATGAATGCAGCTGAGGGAGGCTAGGCCAAAAACCCCTAAACTGACAGATCATCCCACAAATGGAAAGCTTAGCGACAGTCTCTTCTATTTCTTCAACCGTTTCCACCTTCAGATCAACCAAGATGGCCGAAGCAACAGGAAACAAACCACCGAACGACAGTCTCCCGTGCCCTAGTTTTGGGGCTGTCGCCCGTGCAACAAAGCCACTGCTCTTTCCGCGCAAAACGCCAGCCCCCATAGCTCCCATCGCTGCCTTCTCCTGCAGCTTAGCCCCGTTGTGGAGGTCTCCTCCCTCACCATTTCCAGAGGCACAAGCCACATCCGACTTAGCCGTAGTTGTCTTAGCCCTCGCCATACTATTATTTCTTGTTATTGCTGCTTGTTAGTCTTTTTGTTGAGTTCAATTGTTGATCCGCTACTGCATCTCTATTCTGACCATCTCCTATCTTTCTTTCTCCCACGTAGAAAGAATAGAGTAGACATTACTCCCCCTTAATGTTAATAGGGGGCATCACATGTCAATTTCCATAAAAGAAAAAAATGAAGCACCCTAATAATGTACGTTTTCTTTGACAGTGATAAATAGGGACACAAATATATGCCAAAATGAAAGTCATGTATTATGAACTACATGAAAGTCTTCTTGTCATAATTTATAATCCCAATGTTTTATTTTAATGATGCTATATATGAGGTCTTATAAATATTTTTATTGGAGCATGGGTCTCCTCAAATCAGCCTCACCCTAGGTTCATTACATAGTGGCCATAGGACTTAATACAATGCTTTTATAAGTGAGATTTACATAGAGAAGAACTTTAATAT
Organism: Sequoia sempervirens; assembly: GCA_007258455.2. Classification (NCBI taxonomy): domain Eukaryota; kingdom Viridiplantae; phylum Streptophyta; class Pinopsida; order Cupressales; family Cupressaceae; genus Sequoia; species Sequoia sempervirens. Next base: position 12,118 of record VDFB02386574.1, on the reverse strand, counting down.
ATGCCTGTAGGACTTATACATCTAAGATTTAGCCATTAGGTGGTGGCATTGACATGCACACTCCTCCTCAATGGCATCACCTAAGTCCAAGCATTTTATTTGAATTTGGAGCATTTATTATGCCTTATATTATGCCTGTTAGGTCTTACATCTAGGATTTATCCATGAGGTGGTTTTATGCACACTCCCCCTCAATGGAATCACCTAAGGCCAATCACTCCACAAAGGTTTTATATAAGTGATAGCTAATATTTCTTAATTTTTCTTCTTTCTCATAACATTCATTTGCTTGAATAGAATTGGAGAGATTTTTTATGATAAAATACTTTTTCTTGAATAGAATTAGAGAGAACTTTGTATGGTAAAATACTTTCACTTGAGTAGAAATTTTATGATGGAATAATTTCTCTTGAATAAAATTGGAAAGAACTTTAGTGATGGAATACTTTCACTTGAATATAATTGGAGAGAACTTTTAAAATGGAATATTTTCTCTTGAGTGAGGTGCCCATGATTTTCAATGTTCTTTTCTCTCTTTGGAAATGAGATTCTTTGGTAAGAGTAAAATAACCCCAATTATCATATAGTAAATTGGTACTTTTACAAGTATCCATTTGAAGCTCTTCCATAAATCTTCAAAGCCACATTGTTTTTTCAGGAGCTACTTTTTTTATTTTGGATTTTGATTAAGAAACTGTAGAAGATAGCTTTCTTAAAAACTATTACACCATCCATGTAAGAGAACCTGCACCATTTATTTTGAAGACATAATCTATGGTAGATTTCCTATAAATGGGATCACCAACATAGTCAGTAACACAATAATCAAATAAATTTGATTCTTGGTTTATTTTTATTTTTTAATATGCAATTGTGAATTGCCAATGAGCATAAATATAGAAAATAGTCTAATGATTATTAGCAAGGAGATCATAAGATATTTTTGTGAACATGTTGTACCCCAAAATTAAATTTTTTGTTACACTTATACATTTTGAAGAAATGAGTAAAAGTCTTGTTAAATCTGTCAAAAAGGTCAAAATTTGGATGTGCGTGTCTTGCATGAGGGGTTAAAATATAAAATTTTCAAAATCTGATGATCTGGATCTGCTCAGAGTGACCTAATCTACAAAACCCAGATCTCAATTTTTCATCCCCACTTTTTAGGAAAATTGCTATTTTTAGAAATTTCCTAAAAATAGTAACTTTTTTCTGGGTTTCTTTTGAAACAGATACTGGAAAAACTTTCTAAAAATAGAAAGTTGGTCCATTAGGGTTCAAACTGATTTTGATTAGCTCAAAATACTTCCATATCAGGTTGGTGCAGTCATAATCTCAAAAAGATTAGTTTTGCCCTAGTGGGTCTATTATGCTTTTTTAGAAGCATATCAGGAGCCCTGAGGTCATCAATGGAGGTCAGTCAGCTGCTAGGTGTCAGATTCAACACTCAACCATTCAACAGGAGGTGAGTTGGTGAGCAAGCACGAAGACATGAGGAAGAAGGTGAAAACAGTGAAATTTTGACTAAGTTTGCTTGACTTGGGCGCCCCAGGTGAAGAAGGGCGCCCATCTTTTTAGGGCACCAGATGATGAAATTGGGGTTTGAGATTCCAAGTAAGGTTGCTTAGTTTCCTTCTAGCTCTGCAAAAAATCCAATAGTACAGTTATTAGATTATCCAATCATCCAGAATTCAAGATCAAACAAGGAGGATCCAAATAGAAGTCAGAATGAAAAACATGAAAATCACCAAAATTTGACTAAGTCTGGGAACTTTGGGCGCCCCAGGTGCCCAGGGGCGCCCAACTTTTTGAGAGGCCAAATCTAGCAGTTAGGGTTTGTGGATAAGATCAATCTCTTCAAATTTCAGTCTGCTTTGCAACGAATATCTTTGTCAGGGCATCCAATTGGCCAATCTCCGACAAATCTAGATCAAAGTTGAAGGTACAAAATGAAGGTTTCAACTTTGAAAGATGAAAATCAAGAAAATGGCTGTCTAGAGGGGTTGGGCGCCCCATAAGGAGATAGGCGCCCTTGATTTTGAGGGCTTAAACAAGTAAATTTTCTAGTAGAACCTCCAGCGTGATTTCTTCAGATTTGAACAGGCTTTCCAATGAGATCATCATCACGTCAATCGGAGTTGGCAGTCGTCAGATGCAAAAGGCTGAACAGAGGGTTTGACAAGAGTGAAATTTCAAAATTCAAAAGCAAGGTGAAAATACAAGAAAATATTCTAAGTATGGTGAAGTTGGGCGCCCCCAACCAAGAAGGGCGCCCAAGCCTTTGATGCCTCTAATGGACTTTTCTACAGTCAACATTCCCAGAGAACCCCCTTTAAAATCCTGTCAGCTCCGTAATGAGCCCAGCCGTCAGCCAATCTGAGCTCCAGATCATCAGATCAGGCCGGATCATCTGTAGAAGAGAAAGTGATGAAGAAAATGAAAAATATTCTAAGTCTGCTTAAGTTGGGCGCCCCTGAAGAGAAAGGGCGACCAAGGTGCAAAATGATAGAATTTGCAGTTGCAGTGCCCAAAATCACTTCCTTGGATTCAACCAAGCTATCTAATGAATTTGTCAGCCGGTCAATCGGATCAGCGTAGCTCCTGGGATAAAGATCTCACTAGAAAATCAAAGGGAAAATGAAGAACTTGAAAATCAGAAAAATGGCTAACTTTGGACAAAATGGGCGCCCCTGGAGGAAATAGGCTCCCATGAATTTGAAGGTCAAAATGAAGTTTTTCGCCAGAGATGCCTCCAGAATGATCTTCTTAGATTTATCCAGGCTTCGTGATGAATCATCCGGCTCGTTCATCGGTCAATTTGGAAGCCGAAGATCGAGGTCAAAGTAGGGGGTCAAAATTGTGAAAAGTTGAAAATTCCTAAAAAATGACTAACTCTGGAGAAAGTTGGCACCCCTAGCCAAGAAAGGCACCCAACTTGCAATGCCTTAGTGAAATTTTCAAAATTTTCAGAAGTTTCAAGATTGCAAGAGGAAGAGAATGTCCAAGTTCATTGAACCAGCTGATTTTAGGGTTTTGAAGATAAAATCAAAAGAAAGCAAACCTATTTCAAACCCTAAGTCTATTTGACACCTCTCTTTCATGTAATTTTTATTATTTTTGCAGGTAGCATTCAAAGGAGAAGGGTGGAGCAATAGATTTGAAGTTATTTTTCAAGATTCAAGAACTCAAGTTTGCTGATTCTTCATCAAAATTTTCAGACCAGCAGCATAAGGCCTTGCTTTTTCATCCAGAAGATCAATTTTTTGAAGAAGAAGGCCAAGATTTTCAATTTTCAGCCATCTGGGTCTACTCATCTCATTCTTCTGAAGAAAATTTCAAGAAGTTCATCAAGTTGCAGCAGCTGCTTTTTATTTGCATGTTAGTGAAATCCTCAGTATATTCAATTTTTGATCATCTGGGTCCTCTCAATATAGTCTTATGAAGAAAACCCATATCACAACTTTTTTTTAAGAAAATTTCAAATTCTAGGGTTGGCTTCTTTTTCGATCAACCCTCAGTGTTTTTCAAATATGATCAACTGGGTCAATTTCTAATTACATTTTGGACAAAACCAGGTGCCAACTTTTTCAGTGAAAAATTGAAGAAATTAGGGTTTGTTGCTTTTTAGTCTAAAATCAAAATTTTCAAAAATGGACGATTTGGGTTGTCTTGCAACAAAATTATGAGCAAAACCCATATCTCAGATTTTTTTTCAAAAATTTATCCGTTGGAGGAAGAAAAACCAACATTCTAAAAATAGAAAGTTGCTCAAAACTTGTCTGAACCTAGGCGAGTTTACAGTCATTCTTCAAGGTTTTCAAAATGGAATACACTCCCAATGATTTCAGACCAAATAAGCTCTCTACCACGATTTCATCAAAATAGTTGAGACAAACTTGCATTACATCAAGCCAGTGTTTGATCTACACACTTTGGAGAGCACAGACAACACTTCAATTAGAAACCTGGGACAGTCTGGACTCCTCACAACAACATCTATTCCTATTTCAGTTCAGAGCCTTGAGTTTGTAATCGCTTGCATCAAGCATTACAATCTGGCTACAAGGGAGATTCAATTAGTTGATGGTAGATTGATATGCAGTTTGAAACCTGATATGATTGAGAAATGTTTCTCCATTCCCCCTTGGCCTGAAAGTGCCACTATCTCAAAGGGCGAATGTGAGAGGATGTGGGAGATGCATAAGGAAAAACACAACAAGAAGATTGTACTGAAGTGAATGAAAGAAAAACATAAGACTCTTCCAAGTCACACTTCCATGATGTCAACAAAGTTTGAAAAGGCAACCAATGAGGTTGAAGATTTTTTGAGATCTATTGCAAATGGAGAAGATATCTTGGAAAAACACAACTTTGCTATTGATGGAATAGATGCACTGAACCGAGACATAGTTTCCTGCTTTTTAGCGGATGTCATTGAGATTTAAAGCGACTTTCATCTAGAAGCTTTCTTTCCGATTTCTTTCTATTCTTTGAGAAGAGAGAATATAAATTGTAATAGTTGGCATTTCTTGCTTTTCTTGCTTTCTTAGGTGTTAGATGTTATCTTCTTTCTAGATTTAGAAATAAAGCTTGCTTGCTGAGCAAGCCCTAGATTGTAAAAGCAAGGAGATTTTAGGGTTCCCTACTCCTCTGCTTGCCTATAAATAAGAGCCTTTGCTCATTAGTTTTCTTTAACCATGCTAGTGATAACAAAACACTGAACCTAAGTGCCTTCTATTTGTTATTCAGTGTTGTTCAATTGTTTTATGATAGCAAATTGTTGAATCTCTTTTAGTCAACAAGTAGTTATTGTAATTGTTGTTCCTATTGTGTAAGAATAAGTTTTGCAAGCCTCTTTAGCTGCAAGCTCTTGTTCCAGGCATGTGTTTAGTAATTTTTGTTCTAGAAGTTTGAGAAATAAATCATGAGCCTCCATTGCCTTGATATAACATCTCAGATTTCTGTTATTTGTGTTATGCTTTTGTGATCTTAATTTCAGCTTACATTGAAGTGTGTAGATGTATGTTGAGAAAGAGTTCTCTGAAGCCTTTGTTAGAGAATCAACCTTGTTCATTTCTAATTTCTCTTGCTTTGCGTATTACTTGAGAAGTTAGAAACGTCTTTAGCTTAAGTTAGTCGTAGTTGAAGTTCTTAATTAGAAAATCTCAACTGTGGCGTTTGTGTTTTATAAACCTTGTGCTCTAGCTGATCAAAAAAATAGGCTACTTAGTTTTTAGTTTACTTTCTTTCAACACCATCAGCAAGAGGGAGCTTCCCCTCCTAATTTGAAGAGCAATTTTACTGTGCATAGTTGTCCGTTTCAAATACGCATTCCAGAGGTGCAAATTTAAACGCCAACATAACATAAGTATGAATAATTTGTCATTTTCTTTCAAGAAAAAAATAGTCATACTACTAATCATATAGTAATTATCCAAAAAAAATTAAGCAACGGGTGAGCTATCCTTTCCAAGCTTGCTCCTTGGATAGTTTATGAGGGCGATAGCCACCCATTATAAGTAGGTGCTTTATACCTGTTACCTATTTTTAGCTTCAGCTCAAAACAGGTAGAGTTGAATTGCATTCATCATAGAAAAGTGCAAAATTTCTACTAAAAGTATTCATTGAATTCCAAAATTTGATTATGCAAATGTTTGTAATAGAACTCATAAATTTGCATAAAAGAATGTTGTTTTTATTCATATTGGAAAGACTGAAGTCCCGCACAAGCCGCAGGAGTAGCCAATTTGATATTTGTAATCAAATGATGAATACAAAAAAAGGAGATGTACACTATACAACTGAAGAAAATATAAACATAAGGAAAGGAGTGATTCGTCATTGCTTGGAATGACGAATCATCATTTCAATCATGTGGTGTCTCCTCGTATTCAGCTCTAGTTGGCACAACTCCTGCTCCAGTTCCAAAGACACCTGCAAAATTGTTAAAATGTGTTGTTAGAGCAATGGAAAATCACTATTTTCCTCATGCCTACATTGCCAACAGGAATATAATCTACATCATTTCAAGCATGCATCAGATGATCAAGTTAAAGGAGCAAAAAGTTCAATGGAAGCTTTCAGCTTCGATTATTTTTACTAACATGTTTGTTTAAATGTGCAGGAACATGTTTAATCAAATCATTTCAGCTAGCAGGTGGTGCCATGAGTGGTGGAAAATGTGGCTCCCATGAGGGTTGAGCCTAGCTCATAAAGAAATATTTGCAAGAGCAACGGTTTCCAATTGCAAAAGCAGTCACAAAAGGACAAAACTATGTTTGAGCTTTGACTTCACCATAAAGGATAATCACAATCATGAGATTTGTTTTAATCAATAACATAGTTCAACAATCACAAAAATTCCAAGAGGGCAGCAACTCCTTGACAAATGAAAAATCAATGATAGGCAATCATTTTATTAGAACATTTAAAAGAATGGCCTTGATAAGTCATTTATAATCACATATTGAGAATGGAGCCATGATGAACCATGACTGTGAGAATGAACGGTCTTGAAAAACAGATGCATAATGGACAATGTTAAACATAGTTTCAATGATAGTTGCAGCCTTATGACTGAAAGTAGGAAATTGCCATAGGAAAGCATCAAATACATCAACAAGAAATCAAGAAGGCATAAAAATGACAGTCCTATGAAGGCCTCATAGGACAAGAGCATTTAAGCAAGGAGTTTTGAAATTATTGTTAACACAGTGGGCAGACCCAAAAACATTGATAAGAATACTATGAGAGGGCAGTCATCAATCACACTCCTTGGAGACTTTTATTAATTCATGCCTGTCATAAAGAGATAATTAGTTTGGCCATATCCACAGAGTTATATTACTGGAAAATACATGAGTTTCATAAGATAATCATAATAGTGATGAGGTCCTATGCAAAAGAGATAATCATCATGAGAGCAACAACTGGTAATTATCATTGCCATCTGTGTTAAGCAGCCATTTATTGCTGAAGTTACAGCCAACCCATTACCAACATTTTTTTACAAAGGTGGACAATCAAAGTTCACATACATCGACATTTGATTGCAGTGTTGAGACCATAAATTGCATAACTAATACAAGCAGGTGAAAGTCATGCTATTAATTGTGGATGTAAGAATGAAATCAGGTTCAATTTTCTTTGCAAAGAGAGAATTTTTCACATTTTCACCAATGTAAGTTTAATGCATGATGAGGTCTTCAAAGACAGAAATCTTCCAAGCTTAAAAAGCTTCTAAAATTCATGGAATAGACTATGATGAGGTCTTGCATACAGTCTTGTTTATCCTTGAAGACTCTACGGGCCTATGAGGATTCATTGATTATTATGCCTGAAGAATGATTGAGGATCTGCCATCGGTAAAAAGGCTTCCTTGTGCAATACTGTTGTTGCAAATGGTCAGCAGGTGCAAAAAAATTGTGAGCTACAAAAGCTATAATATATGCTTGTTTTAATGGTGTCGCTGTAGGATTTTTTGGGCATTGTAGATCATCGGTAAGTTTGGTCACATATCAATAAGAGAAAATTCTGCTTCATTGTATGGATCTCAGTAACGTGCTAATTCAAAGAACTCATTATGAAGTAAAGAATGAGCTAGTATTGCATAAAAAATTGGAGTTTGTGTCATAGCAGGGATAAGAACACAAATTCAAGGTCAGATGGATTTTCATAAAATCCCAGAATACTATTTGCTTTTTTGCAGCCGCGGCCTGAGAGTGCAGAGATTTTATTATACTTTTGTTAAAACAATGGAGTCCATACAGAGAGGATTGAATGCATTCACCATTTCGCCATCAATGCTGAATATAAATAGAGGAGATAAAGGATTGTTGAATATAAACAGAGGAGATAAAGGAAATATGAAGCTCGAAATGGCAAAAATAGAAGCATACCTCATCCAATTGTCTTTAGACTGTGGAAAAACCAACAAAAACAATGCAAAATCCACATTCCAAGCTTCAAATAAGCTTGTCCATGGCAGCCAGAGGCAGTGAGAGGAAATAAAGGGGAAAAACGTCAGAAAATTGATCATGGTCGCGACTATAAGCCAAAGGATGCTTTGAAAATGAAGGTAAAATGTTCAAATCTGACATAAAAGTGACTTACCCTGTAAAAATATCCATCAAAAAGCCCAAAAGTAGCCATGAAAATCGACAGAGGGTCCATGAAAATCCATAAGCTCGAGCAAACATACCTATAGCGGCCAACTTCTTCATGAAGCTTCTCCAAAAAGTCAAATGTAAAATGATAATTATTTTAGGTTTTCAGTGCTTATGAGAAATCCCTAATTCGAGTGGAGTGGATTTTTTGACTAAGTTTTAGAATAAAAATCACTTCATCTTATTGCCTTTGTGGTATTGACTATTAGGTCAAAAGAGAAGAGAAACTTAATCATTTTTAGAAAGCCCGTGTATGTTAAGGGTAGACTTAAAGATAATTTAAGTCATTATTTCTTTTTAGAAATAATAATGAACTCATGCATGTTTACATGGTTCTATCCAAGTCGTCATTGTGATTAAATGTTAATGTATAATTACATTAATATTTAGAATGTTTTTTAAAATAAGGAGGAGCCATACACACATTAAATATTAAAATAATCATACTTTGGTTATGTTTAATATTTAATCACATTGTCCTTTTCTAGAATCATGAAAACATGCAGGTGGAACTCAAGTCATTCGTTGTTATCTGGAGTTCATTATTTCACAAATCCTATTTGTTTAAGTCTTTGATGCCTTATCATCATGCACAATTATCTTGGGCGGATTGATAAAAACAAGGTGGCTTTCGCATGCTTGGACCCACTTTTGGAGGGATTTTCAGTTCAGTTTGAGTGCTCCATGGATCAGTTATGAGATGATGGCTAGTTTGAGCCTGAGTTCACTCATTTGTGCATGAGTTTGAGCTATTTTTATCAGGGTTTTCTTTTTTGCTCGGATTTCACATTGGAGATACTGTTTTCACTTAAGTTCTCATTCAGTTCTATTACTGGTTGCTTTGTGCATGCCTTTTGTATATATTGGAAAAAGTTTATCTTTTTTCACTAGTTCTTGTTTTTCAGCCTTTGCATTCTACAAAGTGAATTATCATGTAACTCAATTTTATTTACAGATTAATACAGTAGCAGGTTATTACAGGTTAATCAAGTTTCATTAATTTGCAGAGCTTTCCTTTTACCTTCTAGTACGCTAAAGTGTTTGCCTTCAAAATCTTAGGTGTCATGCTGTGTGAATGATTTGATAAGGAATCTATCATGTTTTAATTTCAGGAAACCTTTATTTTCCCGTCTCATTCACATGTGCTTGTATGCAAGCAAGTTTTAGTTCCACAGGTTATATGCTGTGCATTTGACTTATTTTACTATTTTAGTTGTGAAAACGTTCTTTTCCTTCAAAGATGGTAATACAGTCAAGCCTTCATATGAATTATTTATGTGGTTAAACTTTTCAGATTCAGTTGTGCGAATAGGATTATTGAAGAGTAATTGTGAAACAAGTTGCATGCAGTATCGTCATTTAAGTGCATAATCAGTACAAAAATTAGTTCTTGCATTCATTTTAATACCTTCTTCCCTTTTCCCAACCAATTTCATTGATTTAAACCGAAGAATAAATAGGAAGCCGACCTAGAATCCGGAGGTTCAATCTCATTATAGGTCACCCACAACTTGTGTTTGATCCAATGTTACATGGGATTGCAGAGCTTTTTAGCCTTGCATGTGGGTGCAAATCCCTGTGATAACAATACCCAATAAATTTAGAGGACACTTGAAGCTCAAAAAAAAGTTAGCTATAGTAACATTCAAGAGAGAAAACATATATAGCAGCAAAAAGATGCTTTGAAAGTTTATGCAATTCCACTTTGTCTATGGATGTGTAAGTTTGAAAAAAAATCTTGCCTTTTCATGCACCTTGTCATCCTTGTGTTTTAGTGAAAGGGAACGAATGTGGCCATTTTAATATAACAAGAATAAGAGTTATTTGAGAGAAATAATGATCTCTTTGGATAATTGTGGAAAATAATGTACTAGATGTTAAAATGAAAATAAAGATAGAGGCACAAATTAGATAGTCATATGAAGTCACAAGATATATTCTTCAATTATCAAGATATATCTTTATTTTGGAGATAAGAGAGTGGGCTTTTGAAAAACTTAATTTTCATAATTATTAAGTGTGACATTGTTTATGCTTCTCTTAGAGGATAAAATAAATTTGATAGATGATAAACTCTCTTGTTTATGATGAGATCATAAATCACCATAAATTCATGGTATATGACCATGAAGTCCCCTAAATGAAATCACAACATGAAATGATTCCATGAAAACCATAAGAATTGTTGAAAATATTGATAATAGATCTAATGCTTTGTTCATAGCACAAAATTAATGGAGATTACTTTAAAATGATATAACTAAACAATATCGTTATTCGAGGTGTGTCGAAGCATCCAATGCCTTCATTAGATTACATTATATCATATATTAATTTGTATATGTAGGAGGGGACATTAATAATGGAATGATCATTATATTTGATAAAGTTTATACTCATATTTTATTGTACCTTTGTGATCCATTGATATTTTCACATTGAGAACGATGTAGGGGAATTTGAAATATAGAGCCATCTTATTAGAGATTATAAAACTACCTTGTGATGGATTGTGGATGCATCTCATCACTTAGTCAATAATGATATTTGTGCCTCTAATAGGCAATGACAACATAGTCTAATAATGGATATTTAGTGTGTTGTGTGCATTAGTATTTTTAAGAAGATTACTTTTATCTCCCTGAAAAATGAAAGATCGTATTATTCTTAACAATATATTTAAGAAGCTAGGGGTTGTGACTTTTTAATTTTCTTTCAATCGATTGAGGAAAATAGCAAACAATTCAATAAAACCAAGTCAAGTTCTTTGAGCACTGGCAGATCATCTAAACTACATTGAACCATCCAATATGAAGCATCAGATGTTATAGATGGTGATGGGAATGATCAGGCATCTGTGCACAATATTTTAATTTTTTCTCTCTTCTACCAAATATTCATTGAATGCTCGGTAACAGGGACGACACACTTCTAGTGAGGGAGAAATGTGCTTCAATTTTTTTTTTTATATTCTATGGCCCTTGGTAGTACGACGTGCACTTCATTTGACAAGGTATTGGAAGCCATGAATAGGCCAATGTTAGATGGTTATGAAGGCCGATTATGATGCGGCTATCTACGTAAGATGGTTTTGAAGACATAGCACATCATTGTAAGGATTTATATTTATATTTTGCAACCAGCCTGATGTGCGATGCTAAAGGCAAAATGAGAGCCTTGCCTGGAATTTGTAAATTTAATCTTCAAGCAAATGCAATTGACGGGTATAAAGCCATAGTCCATAATCTTTGCTAGCATCCTCCTCGTGCCAATCATTTTATATGGCAAAGTATTTGTGGAAAATTTGTCTTTCTTTACAATCAAAACATAGATCAATTCACTTATTAAACTAGCACTTGCACTAGGAGGGGTGCAAGGGTTACGCTGATAGATATTATATGCAGTCTTTTTACAGGACTCGGCAGCCATTGCAGCTCATCTTCATGACTGGAGGGCTAAACTCAAATCTGCTCTCCTTTATCTGCACAACACACACCAATAACATTCATGTGGTCAACCCATCATCACACACAACATGGCCAAGAATAAATTACTGGCAAAAGAGAAACTCGAAAAAATGTTACGCTGATTTGATACGATTTTTTGCAGATTCGATACAATATTTTACAGCTGTAAAATTGAGTTCGTGGAGCAGTGATGACTAAAATATGTAACCAAATATGTAACTGAAAATGGTTTCCTAAAGAGTAGTTTAATGGCGTGAGACTTGTTTTGCTGAAAGTTCATTCTATATATAGCCTATCGGCTAATAAACTCTTAGATTTCATGGGACGACACGCAAGAACTTAACAATGCTATGTGTGTTTTCTTTGCTTTGACTCACAATTTTTTATTAGTCATGAATTTTGATGTCTCAAGACATACCTTTTCATATCTGGAATTTTCTATATCTTAGAAAGGCTTACAATTTTATTATATCAAGGTTTATATTG
>VDFB02386573.1:0-37771 GCA_007258455.2 Sequoia sempervirens | reverse complement strand
TAATTATTTGCATCATTGCATCCTTCCATTGCTACAAAGAATTTTCTCTCTATTTTCGCATTTTTAGAGGAGATCAAAGAAACTTCACATGTTTAATTTATCTCATCATGTCTTTCATCATTATGGCTGAAAATTTTATTTGGGTACATTTCCTTCGTATGTTGTTCAAAGACAACTTCCTTATCACCTGATGATACATCATTCTTGTCTTCTACCTTCTCAAGTGTCCACTTGTCTATAGACCTTTGATCATTTGCATCCACACAGCTGCTAATGTTATCATCATATTTACCCAAAACTAAAGACAACATACTTTGCAAATATTCATTCCTTCTTTTGTCCAAATCATCTACAAATGTGTAAGCCATTTGCATACTCAACATTTTATAATCCTTTAACAATACACTAGATCCCTCCTCAAAGGATTCAAAGTACATATGAATGCAATCTGGAGTACTAGGTCTAAAATTTTCAGAAGGCTCTCTTGCAAATTCTTTTCTATAAGCATTCACTAGTTTATCCCAACAAGGAAAATATTTCTCAAGAAAACTCAAGTACCATTCCCTAGCTCTAGCTTCAAGAGATTTGACAAAGAATCTCATCCACATATCCTAATATCCAAATGAATGTTTCTCCATGAATTTAGAAAAACTTTTGACATGCGTATCTCCTTCACACACATTGTATCCATTAAATCTAGGCATCTTCTTATAGACTTGAGTTGGCATACTTTCAGTTTTGTAATCAACCTATGACAAATATAATTGAGCATACAATGGATCAAAGGAATTGAAAAAAGGTGCATTAACTTGGCAAGTAGATACAGTGTGATTGTCTCTTAATTGGGCTTGTAGAAACATCTAGTTTCTTCCGCCCATCTCTTTAATTCCCCTTTCAAATACAACTTTCCATTCTAACCTTATCTTAGGCTTGTGCACCCTTAGGTTCATGCACTTTAGGGTATCAAATGTGTGAGGATTATCAAACTTCTGAAGCTTCTTGACAAGTTGTATCAAGGTGTTTGTTGGTATGGCTATTTCATCTTGATGATCCATAGATATTTGCAAATCAAGGCTCAAATAATTATGCATAATCACAACCATGACCAAATGAAGGATTACTATGACGATTTTTGACATGGTGATAACCTAGGCTTGAAACACATGGTAATGAAAATGGATGCAAATCCCTAAGATATAGAAATGCATTCTAACCATCCACACTAAAAAATATTTGAGCACTAGACAAAATTATTTCAATGGAACTGCAAATGCATTTAATATAACAGATCCAACAAATGGGAGTGTGCAAACTCAATACTACTATCCTTTCCCTCTATTAGTGCTATTTCACTCAATAGGGAACCAATTTTTTTCCTAAGATGTCAAAATATGGTTCTCATACATAAATTTCTTGAAAACCAAAGGTGAAGAATACCTAGAAATGTTGCAACTACTGCAATTTTTTCTTCCTGACTAGAAATATTATAGATTTGGAACTTTTTTCACCTCTTCAACAGGTTCTTTTGATAGAGTCGCAACCTCTCTTCTTAGAGGACTGAACTTCAAGCAACATGAATTTCTTTCAAAGCTAAATTTCTTTATGAGTTCCTTTCACCAGTAGAGCACCACAGATCATGAAATCTTCAAGTTCAATGCAACAAATTCTTTCTCCAAGCTTGAATTCCTTTAATATTTGAACCAAAGTTAGAATAACATATAATATGACTCCATAATTAAACAATCTACAATTGGAGATTCAAATTTCTCCCCCGCAGAGTCACCATTTTGTTGGTGTTCCAAATGAACTAGTCTAATGAATCCTAAAGAATTAGCCACTTTCTTATACTCAGACTCAAAGAGGTATTTTTCCAACTGATAAGATTCAATCAAAGACTGAGATCTTCTGCACTTCTAGCAATTATGCACAGACATTTCCTTTTATAAAAGATAACTCCCAATGAAAATAAACCAAGGAAAGTATTGACAACATAAAATCTAGTTGCATTCTAGGTACATATCAACACTTACTTAGCAATTGGGAGGTAGAACTCAACATTAAACCTCAACCAAACAACAAGGATTTAAAATGATTTTGAATTTAAACTTGTTTTTGAGATGCATTAAGTTGAATGATAAATCAATGCCTAATTTTGGGCCATGGAGTCAAATGCATAAAAGTAATTCATCAACAAACAAACTTCAACTAGTGGATACAAACTGCTAATGAATTACACTAACAAATCCACTCCTGTTATCAATCAAATTCTTCTAACCAAATCCGCCCTGCACACTTAAAATCACTATTATCTGCTCAAAGTAATTTAACTACATCCTTGAAATGGAACCATGAACACATAGCATAATCTCAAGAAATTGAGATGACAAATTCAAACATACTTTGTATTATTGAATTCATATGATCAAATGTGTACAAATCTAGAGAAAATTTGATGAAATTCATGATTTATTTGCACAAACTGACTGATATTTTACTCATAAAATCAACAACTAAAGCTTACAGACTTAGCTCTTGACTCAGACTTAACACTTCTCTATCTACCCAACCCATACAGAAAATCAAAAACCTTTACAATGAGAGAAGAATGAGAATAAAAGGAAATAGGAGCAGCTCAAGAATTGATTCGTAGATGCCATTTGGAAGCTTCATTCACTATTGATCAACAAAAAAGAAAAGCATCTCTCCTCTCTCAACAAAAAACTTTGCCTCCATTTTTTTGCCTCTACTTCAAGTTGTTCAGCAACAAAAAATTTCCCCATGTGGAGAATTTCCATCTCAAATTCACCCAATAGTTGAAAAATAGCTTCTCGTGAAAGCTTCATATTTTTGCTCTTTTGTTTTGTTGTTCTTTACTTTCACTTCCTAACCAATAGAAAACTCAAATTTTAATAAAGGGACCCCTTAAACAGTGAATATTTAATTCACTTTATCTGGGAGAATTAAATATCACCCGTGCACTTAATGTTTTAAATCTTCCATTTAAAACATTCACCCATTTTCACGTGCCATTTAAATCCTTCATCTTTACACTTTTCATTTTACTTGCCCCTAGTGAATATTTAATTCACTCCCACTCATATTTTGCATTTAAAATGCTTGCCTCTTAAACGAGGGCCTTTCAACCGCATTGGGTAAAATATTTTACCCACTCTCATGCTTTCATTCATCAAAAATGTTTTGCCTTTTACACAATAAAGGCCTTGAATATTTTAATTTGAGGCTTTTGGAAAATATTTTCCATGAATCCTTGATTTTTACTCACAGTCAATATTTGAAGGATTCACTTTAATATTGGGGGCCCCTTAAAATTTCACCTTATAATCAAACTAATACAAATATTTAAAATTTTGATATCGGCCTTTTTTTACCTCCTTCCCTGTGCTTCATGTTTTGATTGTTTGGTTGATAAATTTGAAAGGTTTGGCATTGATTAAAATATGAAATGTGACAAAGTGTATCAAACTCTTGATTAGGGACACCCATAGTTGTTAAGTCATTGAAACTAGTAGGATATGATGAACCCATCTAGGGATGAAATATAAGTGAATTTGGATAATAGATGGACATTGACATATTTTGCTAACTTCAAAATTGGATTTGCAAAGACACTTAGTGACCATGGACCAATGTGTGGATGATAAATTGTTTGGATGAATGGAGGATGTGAAACCTTAAATTTGGACAAAGTTTTTTTTGACTAAAATCTCTTGTTTAAGTGTGTTTGGGGATGATCCTTTCTTGTACTAGAAAAATGAGTCCAAGCTAAGGACGATGATAATCAGATTCAAAAACTTTGGGAGTAGTCTGATGACTCCAAAGCAAGTTAATTCACAATGTTTTGACATTAATTCAACTAAATACTTGAAAGAAGACAGTTTTTCAAGCAAAGAGCTAAACTAGGAGATGATGGTAGAGATTTGAACCAAAAGTGAACTATGTCAAATTTTAGGTTATTTTTTTGAATGGATTGGTCCATTGTTCTTGATAGGGTTGAATTGATCCAATTATGACTAAATGTGTTTAGACAAGTCCAACATGGACTAGTGATGTGAGATGAAGATGGAAATTTGTATGTTTGTTGTCATTTTGAATGGTTAGGATAACTATAGGTTTATTCTACATGAATCTTAGGTTTTGCAATATTTTTTGGTCAAAATAAATTTTTTGGAAAATTCTAGAGTTCTCTATTTTAGCTGACAATCAAAAGCATTGAGTTATGGTCAAAGGTACTACACTATTTTGGAAAAAAGTGTCGCCATATCTACAAAATCCCTAATTTACAACAGAAGTGTCACATTGTTGAAAGAAAAGTTGTTGATTTACATAATTGTTGATTTTCTCTGAAACAAAGGCAATGAGATGCACAAACACATCAGGATGCAAAAATAGGCATCATTTTGATTAAAAAAAAAGCAATAATTTTCAAACAAAGGCGGTGCAAGATGATAGTCAAAAGTGTCACTTTTGTTCAGAGGTTGAATTTCACAAGTTTGACTTAGGGTTTTGAATGTTTGAAGTTTGATTTTTGTTTATTTTGATCTAGTAAGTGATAGAAAGCAACAAAAATAGCTTGTAGGACTGACTCAATGGATTTTTTTGAATATTTTTGTGTGCCTTCTTCAATAGGACCACGATAACTAGTATCATAGGTAGATTTAACAATGAAAACATGCCATAGATACACAACCTATTTTAGTGATAGATTGAGATTGTCAGCTTAGAGTAGGCCCGCTCTAGAATACCATCTAATGAATGAGTGGCTAGATTATGCCAAGGTCATGTACTACCTTGAAACCTCTCACCTTGCAAGGAAAATATCCTAACAAGGAATGTCAGTCACCTCAACAAAGGTTAGCACATAGTGAGTAACTTCACACATTGATACTTGTATGTTGCACCACTTTAAGCTGAAGGTTTACAAATGGATCTTAGGCTTCTAGATAAACAAGTTCGTAGTAGGGGTTTTCCATGAAAAAATAGCTCATTTGTTAAGCCGGAGTTGAGAGGGTTCTCCTCTCTACTCATCACCTCCTTGTCTCAGCGAACTGAGGGTCATAGGGCTTGGATTGAAGGATGCTAGCTACTCCTTAGGGTACAACTTTCATTCTCCCCCCTTTATATGTCACATCGAGAAATGTGCTTAAGATCATAATTTGGGGTGATGAGCCCCCCAAGCAAGTCTCCTACTTTTAAATAAATGGCTATGGTGTTTCTTTTGATCTTGAGATCATTCTTATGAGTCATGAGGGGAGAGTATACAAAACACCACACCTTAAGGTGTACAAAAAAATTGCAAGTTAGTGGTATTTTTTATTTCCAAGATTGCACTAGGTGCAAGGAAAGAGAATATGTACACACTAACCTACCAAACATGCCATAGAGTTCTTTTTAAGTGCACCAAAATTCAAAGATGTGGTTCAAATTTAAACACCAAATCAAATGTGCAAGTTGTTGGTAAATTTTTAAAACCCAAATTGAATTGTGTAAGTTATTTGTAAATTTTAGGTACACCAAAGGAAAATAAAAGTTGTATTGTTCATTTTAGGTACACTAATTGAAATGTGAAGTTAATTTTAAGTGCACCAAAGATAAATTTAAAAATTGTGGGTTAATTTTATTTTCACCAAACTGAAATGTGAGAAAAAACCTACAAAACTACATGTTAGTAGTTTATCAAATTTTCCCTTCTCAACATTATGCCATAGGCTGCAAAGATGTTAGCTCATAAAGGATAGGCCCGTGTTTTGGTTAGAAATAAAAATTATTCAAACCCTAAACAAAACAAACATGAAATTTTTTGACAAACGCAATGATATACTTGAAAATAAAAGTGGCAAGATATTGCAAAAGCAACAAGATACTATAAAAACAAAAAAGATAGATGCAACAAGATATTTTAGAAGCGACATAGACTAGTCATACATGTTGCTATGTAAAGACCTGCATAGAGAACAAAGAACTAATTGTTAGACATATGTGACACAGAATGAAATATGTGGCACTATAACATAGAACAAAAGCAACATGATGCTACAAATGCATTGATGAGCAGTCATACGTGTTGTTGTTTTGTGCAGACAAAGAAAAGAGATAGAACAAATGCATCATGCTTTTAAAAAGGCATCGATCTTCTAACAGACAGATGCATCGAGATTTTGCAAATGCATTTCCCTTCTACAAAGGCATAAAAACTCATGTTAACATCCAAAATAATAGTTCCAGTCAAATGCATCAAGATTTAACAAGAGCATCGACCTTTGAGTTGCATATATGTTGATCATTTACAAAGGCATCACATTGTCACTACACAAGTGTCGCATTGTCTTTGTAACCTACAAGCCAACAAAAACTTGAAAAAAATGGTTAAAATAGGGACGTGGGTCCCATCGAGCGTGCCAAAATGTCATAAGGGAAGTAAGAAAGCATGAATGGAGTAATTAGAGCCTAAAAACACTAATAACTCACACAATTGAGATCATAAAAACCCATACTCAATGGAATTCATTTGTAAAGAATTCAAATAGTTTAATCTAAAAAGTTAAACTAAAATCAAAGTAATTAACCAAATTGAAAGTAAAAACCTTCAATCCCATTGTGGATTGATGTATATTTTTGATGTGGATTGCTCAAATTATGCATAATCCATGTTGCAAAATCTTGCTATGAGAGGTTTGATTCACAAAATAGGTGCTCAAATGCTCAAGAAATGACTCAATAGTTCTAGAGAGTGCCTATGCTTATGAGGATTGTGAATGAAATTCATGTTGGAAAGACTTTGTTTTATAGATTTTAGAAATTCTGATCAACAATGAAGATTCGATCTTGTGATCAATGGATGAGATGAAATCAAGGAGATGGGTGAGGATCAAGGATGATCAATGGTTGAGGATTCATGAGAGCCCAAAATATCCCTAATTTTATGGAAATAGGTTGGAGATATTTTTGAATTGGACGGAAGAATTTGAATTTAAATTTAGAATATTCTTTGTGCAAGTTGAAGGGTTGGAGGAAAACTAGCCAATTAAACAATTATGAAAATCATTTAATTGTGAGGATGAGAGGAATTAAGTTTTTTAATTAAATAATTGGAATTATTTAATCAAAGGGGGATTATTAACATGAAAATGATGAATTAATCAAATAACCTTAATTATTCAATTAATAGGAGAATAAAGTAAATTTAACTAAATAATTGGAATTTATTTAAATAAATAGAGGAATCAGGTGAATTATGGGGAAAATGATGTTAGTAAGTGAAATCGATATGTGTGATATGCTTAGGATAATTTTAGGTTTCTACAACAAGTAAAATTTCTTAAAGCATGGCCTACAATGGAAAAATGGTTAGTCCTTCACAAACAAGGCATTTTAGAACCAGTATTAGTATATTAAAATGATTGATATAAAAGTCTTGGATACACATATCTAAGCAAGCAATCTAATGGTGACACCTCACAGATAGTTGAGGTAACCTCATCCAATGAAAGCATCAAAATAGAGGCCATCCATGACTCTTGTAAGAATCTTCCTTTCACCCATATTTTCCCTACTTAATCCATCCATACTAGAAAATTACATCCACAACATCTCAAACCCCTTGATTAGGACCAACAATCTCATCCATCAAGCAAAGTGACGCCTTTGCATGAAAAAAAAAATCATAATTGAAACTACTAAATAATTTAAACAAATACAAAATCCATATTAAGCACAAAATAATAATGAATCTAAAAAGTGGAATGCATCCACAAATCAAGAAATAAAAAGAAATATGGATCCCAAACTAAAGGAAATTGATGAATTCAACCAAAGTGAGCCATCAAAATCAATCCATCACTTAAAAGTCACACATTACATATAATAGGTGTGCATTGTAATGCCTTCCAACAAGCTCATAACAAAACTTGACGAAATAACCTTTTTTTCAAAACAAAAAGAACACTGATAATGAAACAATCACATGTCGCACTTGCAGAACATGTGCACATAAGTGTCACAATGACACAACACTAGATATAAAAAGGCATTTCACCATTGCATAAGTAAGGTGGTGACAATGGAAAACTAACCAATCATGGGATAAATCCACCATGATGAACATACGAGAGATAGAGAGGAAAACACCTACATCAAAATTAGTTACTAAACCATTATCACATTCTCTCGCAACACCACACCAGAATAGGATGAGGGAAAATCAACCTCTAATCCTCATCCAAGCACACTAAAAAACTATAAACATACAGGAAAACCTCCATAAGAGATTGACTAACCAAGAGGCACAACTCACCATAAAAAAGAATGACAATGAATCACTTCCAGACCACCTCATGGGTAAATGCAAGAAGATGAGTCCACAAAACATGGAAGTTTTTTCCTTAGGCAAAAAAATGAAATCGGCTTGCAAAAAACGAGATCTCGTTTTTAAAAAGCAGAAAAAATGGGATCTCGTTTAGCTTCGGGATCTTAAACCTAAATTTAAAAAATGGGATCCCATTCTAGAAAAAATTTGTTTTTGGAAAATTTTCAAAACGAGATCCCATTTTGAAAATTTTCCAAAATTTCCAAAATGGCAAGTTTTCAAAACGGGATCTGTTTGAAAACTTTCCATTTTGAAACTTTCAATCTTTGAAAATTTTCAAAATTTTCAAAAACAGGATCCCATTTTGAAAACTTTCTGAAAATGGAAACTTTCCATTTTTAGCAATTTTCAAAACGGGATCCCGTTTCGTAGAACCATAAAAAAATTGTTTTTTAATGAAATGGGATCTCGTTTTTTAAAATATGAATTTTTGGTTGGGTTTTTGGCTTGTTTTTTGGTTCAAGAAATGGCTTGGGGACACGAACCTAAGCTTTGGACCTGGTTTGACCTACAACTTGAAGGTCATGTTAATGTCACAAGAAAATAGTGACTTTGGACATATGTTTGAAGACCTATTTTGCCAAAAAAAATTATGAAATTAAAATCCATTATAGATGAGATAGTGCAAATTCCAAATATGTAATTTTTTTTACAATTTGATTATTTTTTCTATTTTTCAATTAATTTTTAATGAAAATGGTCCATAAACTTGAATTATCAGGGTTTTTGAGTATTTTAATAACTTTTTATTAAAATATTTTTTTGTAAAATGAATTGCACCAAAACATACTTCAGAAAATTCTTTTTAATTAAAAAAATCAAAAAATGATAAGTTTAGGTCATCTTATGTGTGTTGTACGTGACAATTTTTCAAAACGACAAATATGGCTAATAAAAATTAAACAAAAAAAATATTCAATAAAAAATTACAAAAAAATATTGAAAACATGATTCAGTGAGTCACAAATCTTTTCCCAAAAGGATTTAGAAAAATATGATAATTTATGTCAAAATATGGATGTCGTACACATGCATGGTATGGTAAAAAAGAAGTGACTTTTGAACAGTGGTTTTTAGAAACGCCTATTGAAACTCAATTTGTACCATCTGGGTATTGAAATAAATTACATATTTGGAAACTAGACTCTGAGTACTACATTTTTTTATTAGTGACTTTTTTAAGATTCCATCTGTAAGTGCTTCAAATTTTAAGGTCAAATGTGACAAATTCTGAAAATAAGGGAAATCTTGCACACACCCTCATACTTCCCAAGACATCTCGTCCTAATATAACAATACACAAGGTGGATAAATACTCCACAACACCCCAATGAGCATGATTAATGTGGAGGACACCAAAAAGGCCAAGTGATAAGGATTACAACCTTCCCAAGTCTTCACAAGACTACAAGAACAATATCCCACAACCTTAGGTTGACAAATAGGTCCTTTTGGAAGGTTACACACAAAATGATGTAGGAGATGACATAAGTTCTCAATGATGAGACTTGAGAACAAAGTCAAAGCACTAAGAGGACCCGAGGACTATGATGAACAAAATTCATTTACAAAGTTGTCCCAAACGAAGTCCCATAAAAACAAGGAAAGATCACGTTCATAGTTGGAGAAAAGATAAATAGGTTTTTGAAGTTTCAAACAACCAAAACGATCGAAAAGGAAAAATGAAAGGCATAAAATTATCTCACAAGGGCATAGGGCTTAGAAAACCTATACCTATCAATGGTTTAGAGGATTTACTCTAGTTTTTTTATGGGAATGAGGTCATCCTACATAGTACTATAAGAAAATTTACAGTACAAAAAATAGAGAAAAACAATAAGCACAACTTTAATACAGTATTTATGTGGAAATCCTGGTAAAAATTATACCAAGAAAAAAACCACAGGAAAAGATCTTTCATATTTTATTTCTCAGGAAATTCACAATTTTACAACAATCTTCAAAAAAGTTATAGAAAATGTGACAAGTCAACAAAGTATAAGAGATCTGAGTTGCAGAGTCCTTGTCGAACACAACTTTTGAAAAATAGAAAGTGCAACTCATACAACTACATGTTGACCATTTGGAAAAATGGAAAAAAATAGAGTAAGAATAAAATTGACTTCATATTCCAATAATCTCCCAATTGAAGTCAAATTCCTCTCTTGAAAATAAATACTCATACTGAAAGACCAATGCCAATGCTACCAATCATCAAGCAACATACGAGCCTAGATAAGTTTTGCACCAAATGAACTTCTCTCTACCAATGGGCTTCGTCAAAATATATGTTGGGTTTACATCGGTGTGTATCTTGGCCAAAGATATTTTTCCTCCTTTCACCACCTCACGTACAAAGTGATATTGAATATCAATATGCTTTGTTCTGGCATGATATGTTGAGTTCTATGATAAGTGTAAACCACTTTGGTTGTCACAATGCAACACCATGTTATCCTGCTTTACCTGTAATTCACCCAAAAGTCTATAAGGCCAGATTTCCTCCTTGCTAGCCTATGTTGCTACCATATATTTAGCTTCAATAGTAGACAATTCCACCACTGTCTATAACTTTGATACCCAGCTAACACCACCTCTAACTAAGGAGAAAATGTAAACTGTAGTGGACTTTCTCTTATCTCTATCTCCACCACAATTTGCATCCACATACCCATTAACCTGAAGACTACTCCCATTGTAACTGATAGTAGCATTAGAAGTACCTCTCAAATACTTAAGAATCCACTTCATAGTCATCCAATGCTCAAGATTTGGATTTTCCATGAAACGACTGACTACTTCCATTGCTTATGAAATGTTTGGTTTGGTACACACCATGGAAAAAATAAGACTACCAACTACTAATGAGTAGGGTACATGAGACATCTATGTCTTCTCTACTTTTGTGCTAGGGCATTGTTTTGAAGACAATTTAATATGAGTAGGAAATGGAGTACTAACTCATTGTGCATTTTTCATATTAAAGCATTGCAGAAACTTTTGCTCATAAGTTTTTAGTGACAACCATATTTTCCTATTATTTTTATCTCTATGTATCCTCATACCAAGAACCTGATTTTCTCTACCTAAGTCCTTCATCTTGAACTCCCTAGCAAGTCAAGCTTTCAACTGGATGATTTTATTCATGTTGGGACCTATTACCAACATATCATCAACATACATAAGAAAAATAATAAAACTACCATCATTATACCTATGAAAATAGGTACAATGATCCACCTCACATCTGCTAAACTCATCATGAAGGAATCAAACCTCTTGTACCAACACCTTAGCACCTATTTTAAACCATACAATGATTTTCTCAACCTACAAACTAGATTCTCATTGTCTATTTCCTCAAAACATTATGGTTGCTATATATAAATCTCCTCTGAGAGATCACCATACAAGAAGGCCATTTTACATCTAACTATTCTAACTCCAAATCAAAACTAGCAACTAGAGCTAAATCAACTCGAATAGTACCTAACCATACAATAGGTGAAAAATTTCATCAAAATCAATACCATAATTTTGTGCATACCCCTTGGCCACCAATTGGGCTTTATACCTCTCCAAATTATCATTTATGTCCCTTTTCAATTTGAAGACCCACTTGTTCCCAATGACAATGGTACAAGTCATGTCTTGTTCTTATGAAGAGCTTCCATCTCCTCTTCCATGGAAACTCTCCACTTGCTTGTACATTCAGATTCACAAGCTTCTTGATATCAACTAGGTTCACCAACATAAGTTAGTAATACATAAGTAGAAACCTTTCTGGTGCTTTAGATACTCTAGTGGGCCTCCTAACAAGGGGTAATATAGCACCCTGTGGCATATTTGGTTGTTGTTCACCTTGCCGATTTTCATATGTTACCTACAAATTATCATAAATTTCCACCTCAATTGGAATAACCTTGTACTTTGTTGTTCTTTACCTCTTTGCATTGAATTTTCATTAAAATAAACATCTTGACTAACTATAACCTTGTGGATAGCAATATCCCACAACCTGTACCCCTTTGTACCTTCTATGTAGCCAA
This sequence comes from Sequoia sempervirens, assembly GCA_007258455.2. NCBI lineage: Eukaryota > Viridiplantae > Streptophyta > Pinopsida > Cupressales > Cupressaceae > Sequoia > Sequoia sempervirens. Next base: position 25,339 of record VDFB02386573.1, on the reverse strand, counting down.
GAAAAAAACTTTGTGGACTTCACATCCAACTTATTCCTATTATCTTTAGGAATATGAGCATAAGCATCATAACCAAATACATGAAGAAAAGAATAATCAATAGGTTTACATGTCCATATTTCTTCAAGGATTTTATTATCAAGAGTTGTAGTGGCTGATATATTGATCAAGAAATAGGCTATAAAAACAACCTCTGCCCAAAATTTATACTCTAAACCAGCAGTGCTCAACATACATCTGGGTCACTCCATAATTGTATCGTACATATGTTCAACGACACCATTTTTTTGTGGTGTCCTAGCAACTGTCAATTTCCTTGCAATACCAAACTCACTACAAAACTAGTTAAACTCTCCTGAATAAAATTCTCCTTCATTATCTCTTCTCAAGAATTTTATAGTCTTACTCTTCTGATTCTCTACAAGAGCTTTAAACTTCTTAAAATAAGAAAACACTTTAGAATTCTTCTTGAGAAGATAAATCCAAACCTTATGAGAATAATAATCTATGAATGAAACAAAATATGAGGAACCCCCAATAGATGCAATAGGAGCTTCCCAAGTATATGTATGAATTAATTCTAACACATCTTTACTTCTAGTACTACTTCTAGAAAAACTCAGTCTATTTTGTTTTCCAAACAAAAAATATTCACAAAAATTTAAATCTTTACATTTGACACTTGGGAGAAGATTTCTATCTAGTAGTACCTCGAGACCATGTTCACTCATATGGCCTAGCCATTTATTCCAGGTTGATACTAAGTCTATTTCTACATTAGATGCCATTGCAACTTCTCCACTGCTAGTTTCCCCAACTAGCCTATAAAGATTTCCAACCTTTTCTCCCTTTAGCACAACCAACAGACCCTTTGTTACCCTGAGACAACTATTTCACCACTGAATCGATAACATTGTTCATCAAAAACTCTAAGAGACAACAAAATTTTCTTTAATCTTGGTACATGTTTGACATGCCGAATAGTCCTTACCATTCCATCAAACATCTTGATTCTTATGTCACCTTTACAAATAACTTCACAGGGGTTGTCATTTCCCATGTAAACCATACCTCCATCACATGACTGATAAGAAAACCATTCTCTGTGTGGAGTCATGTGAAAGGAGGCACCAAAATCAAGAATCCATACATGAAGTAAAGAACCTCTTAGGTTAGCAGTCAATACCTCTATGTCTTCCAATTTTGTTTACACTTTTGCTATTTTTACCTCACATGCTCGTGAATTAGAATTTTCTTTACTTGCTCTTGGTAGCCTATAATCCTTTTTGACACATCCATTTTTTCCAAAATTCCAACATTTTACTCTTTTTTGCCCCTTGGATTTGGACCTGGTTTGTCCATGCTCATTATTTCCTCTTTCCTGAGTTCTGCCTCTTGCAATTAGGGATTCATTAGAAGAAGATATGTGATATGTCTTTCGCCTAAAATCTTCAGAAATTACAACAACCACTGCATCTTCAAAGACCAATTTACCACTTAGAGTTGAGTTACTAAGAGCCATAACTAGTCGATCCCAAGTTTTAGGTAATGAGCACAATAAAATTGTTGTCTTATCCTCTTCTTCAATTTTCACACCCACTGAAGCCAACTTACTTGTCAGTGTGTTGAAATTGTTTAGATGATTTGTAATATATGAATTGTGATGCATTCTCAAATTATATAGCTGCCTACGTAACAAAATTTTATTTTCCAATGACTTTGTCTCTTACAAATTTTCAAGCTTAGTCCACAAGTCATGTGTAGTTTTCTCCTCTATAACATTGAATATTACTGAATATGCTAGAGATAATTGGATTGTTTCTCTAGCCATGCTATCCTTTTCATTCTAATCTACATCACTTATGGTTGTAGCTTTTGATGCTACCCCTTTGAGAGCTAGGGCATATCCATCCTTCACCAATAAAGCTTGAATCTTTAGCTTCCATAGAGAAAAAATAGAACCATCAAAAATTTTCACCTAAAATCTAGTAACCATGCTTCCTGTCATTGTTTATTTCTCAAAAAACACTTCTACAGAAACAACCTTGCTCTGGATACCAGCTGTAAGAAAATTTGTAGTGTCAAAAATAGAGAAAAAATATAAGCACAACTTTAACATAGTATTTACGTGGAAAGCTTGATAAAAATTATACCAAGGAAAAAACCATGAGAAAAGATATTTCATATTTTATTTCTTAATAAATTCATAATTACAACAATCTTCCAAAAAGTTGCAAAAAATGTGACTTCAACAAAGTATAAGAAATATGAGTTGCAAAGTCCTTGTTGAACACAAATTTCCAAAAATAGAAAGTGTGACTCATACTACATGTCAAACATTTGGAAAAATGGCCAAAAATAGAATAAGAATAAAATTGACTTCATATTCCAACAAGTACCAGGCTACCTCTACACAGTACTAGGTCACCCCAACACACTTAACCATTATTTTGAGTTTTTTGGCCAACAAAACTAGGCCACCCTTGAATATCAAGCCACCCCACCTAATACCAAGCCACCCCAACATGATACCAGATTGCTCCAGTAGTGTTAGATAATTTTCTAGAAACTGGGTTTACCTTAATGTTAGACAAGGCCGCCTAGATGCAAGACCATGTTGCTCAATTGTGAAATTTGACACTTAGGTTCATTTTAAACACCAAATGAAGTATTCATATGTTTGAATAAGAATTTTAACATCATGATAAGGATAATGCATAATATATCATGCTTGGTACCAACACCGAGACACACAAATAACCAAAATATTCTTTTCATTTTACAAGTTACATCCATCTCCAAAGAGAGGTTCCAAAATAATAATTTGTAATATAATTGAATGAAATACATATATCTACATGAATTAACTTGAAAGTAGATGTTATTTTGTTCCTTGATCCATGAACCTTATGTCCCCAATGGTGGTTGCCATGCCACTCAACCTCATGGAATAAAATGATCTACTCCCACCATGCTAGGAGATAGTCACATGAGACATAAACACAACACTTACACCAAAAAATGGGGGGGTGGCTTACACACACACCATACACAAAGAATACACTTCACATGCACATCATAGAACAACCAATCATCCAATCACATAATGTATCCAATACAATTAAGCACATGGTATAATCATAAATGGAATAATGTAAACCACATTGGGAAAACTCACCAATGTCACATCACAAATCTGCACTGGGCCAACTCACCAATGCCATACAAAGATCATCCTTGGGAAAAATCACCAAGGGAATAACACAAAGGCACATGGAAGGAATTTATCATCTTTTAGGTGCTACTCAACTACATTAGGGTCAAATGTTAGAGAGAAAAAGAGAGAATGTAATCGTGAACACTCACGTGAGGCTTGGTGTGAAACTGAGTATCCTCTCATACATATGAGGTTACTTGATCTTACAAGTCTTATATATGCTCCTTGAGCGGCTTGTTTTCCTCCATCATCCTTAGCATGTATGAGCACTCAAGGCGTGATAGGGATATCCATTATCTTAGTTAATTAATTACCCATATTTCATTAGTTTTCATCACTAATCCAAACTCCCCATAGCATGATTTCCTATGTGCCACTTTGGGCCGGGTTTACATTGGATCCATTCCCATAACTCTCTCTAAACTTAGACCCTAGGTTCATCACGCCCTCCAATGAGTGTGGCATGAAAACCAATGCAAAATACAATTTTTCCAAATTTCACTAACACTTTCCCACAATGCATAATGTCACATTTCATGAAGTACTTCATCAGAACATTCCAAAAATCTCACCACACCCTCCAACAAGTGTGGCATGAAAACCAATGCAAAATACAATTTTTCCAAATTTCAATGAAACTTTCTCACAACATCAATTATACATTTCATGAAGTTCCACATTTTTAAAACATTCAAAATCATCCATTTTCGTGCAAAACTTTCCAATTTTCCAAATATTTTAGCAAAGTAAAAACTGAGTTTTTCCCAATTCCACCATTAAAATTTATCAAAATTTCAAAGTTTAAAAATCAAAATCCCAAGAATACTCTTTGGTTGTAAATATGCCCAAAACCCCTCTTAAGCTATAAAATTGAAATATTCATCATTTCCCAAAAATTTGGGCATGGTAACCCCACCATTTTGAAAATTTCCAAATTTAATTAAATCTCTACTCTAAACCAATAAATTTGTAAAGTAGAAGGAGAAGGGAGGATTCTACACTCCCCTAATCATTCTCCTACAAATAAACTTGAAGAATAATGCTCAAATGAATTTAAAACAAAGAAAATACCCCAATTCCCTCCAAATTTGGAAATGTGAAATTTGTCAAGCATGTCAAATGAGGAGTCACAAAATCAAGCAAGCACAATCCCTTCTCGATTCCTATCCCAACGGATCTAACCTCGTCGAATTTTGATAAGAATTGCACTCCCAATCAAAAAAATCCAAATTGCTCAAACACAGTTATCTCTCTAACCATTTCTCAATTTTACAACATAAAAATGAAATAGAATGCCTTTTTCCCTATTTACCCATTTGACAACTCAATTAAAAATTCATATTTCTATTTTGGAATTCAAAACTCCCTCAATTTCTCCCAAAACCAATTTGATCAATTAAATCCATTTTAAAACACCATTTAACGTATAATTTAACCATTAAATCCATCAAAGCATATTTTCACTTAAATTTATGAAATTCATAATTTAATCAAGATAATTAAATCAAATGTAACTCGCAATTCCCAACCCATTGAATTTTGCAATTAAATTAAACAATAGATTAATTTCATTTCTTCTTTCATTCTATTTTCCCCTTTCTTGAAGCACAAAGAATATTTTAATAATAAATATGAGAATCATTTAAATTCTTAATATTTCATTTATGAGAAAAATACAAAATTTAAACCACCAATTAAATTAGACATTTACGAGTTTTTCACGACACGGGGATTTTGAAATGATTCCTCAATCAGATTTGGGTTCACATAAGGTCAAATATGGCACATACCGTATTCAATTTGAGTACAATCGAGGAATGGATATGAAGGGTCCCAACGTGACATCTCTAAATTAACCACCAATAACTCATACCTATGTAGCTAGGTGGAGAAATAACCTAATACTTGTAACCATTCAATGCACATCAAGGGTACTTGCTCAATGTATGTATAGATGAAGCACATCATAATCATCCCAATGGAGTCCAATAGCAAAAGTATAAAATAACATATATACATCCATCATATAAATACTTAAATAAGTCATTCCTTCTAAACATCAATAATCAGACTCACATTTAATCATAGCATAAATAATGCATTTCACTAAATTAAAGCATAATAATAAACCAATCATGTAAACACATAAAATGCCACCAGCCAACATGTTGAGGAATCTCATCTTGAACATGTGGTGGTTCATACAAACCAATTGGATCCATAAAAAAATAACCACAACAATCATGAGGAAACATTGAAGCTAAAACATTGATCTCACATTAACAAGAAGCAAATGAGAGGGGCACTACATGCACCATCTCTTCACAATTATCATGCAAAACCTCACAATCCAAAAATATTGTTGGTCTCAATACTAAACCTTATCCCAATTCCAAATCTAATTTTACCACCCAATCCCAACATTCCTCATTCCAATCCATATCTCAAATCCCTCAATCCACACACCCACCTCCAAAGTCCTAGTTATCAAATCAACAATCTAAATCCCAATTCTCAACTCCAACATCTAAATCCATACAACCTCATCCTAAATCTAACCCAAAACCTTGAATCCATTGCATTATTGCAGAAAGTCTTTACCACAAGAGTTATGATGGAAATTTATCAATATGTTCATATTTGGACAAGGTAAACCCAACTATCAAAGAGTGTCATTGTAGTTGTGAATTATATACTAGTGCAAAGATCCTAGCAAAGAAACTTCGTAAGGTAGGATACTATTGGCATATCATTACCAAAGCATCTAGATCAAATACATCAAACATCTATGCAAACAATACCTAAAGTAAAAGAAATTAAGAGTAGCTCAAAAAGCCCAAAAGTCTTTTTTTTATAATATCAATAAAATTAAAAAAAATATTAATTTTCTTTTAAAATAGTAAAGAGAAATAATCCATCCAATGTTGAAAACCATTTCTTGTGACTCCTTGGGAAAGTACCATGATGAACATCCATTCTTGGATTTCATCTGTAAACCAACTAGCTATGTGAACCTTGCAATTAGGGGCAAGTTGTCTCATCCATCACATCATACTTATCCCTCCTATTGTTTCATCTTCTCATATCCATCCACCACATCAATTTAGTCATGCCTCTATAATAACAACCCTAGAATACTATACTTTTATTATTTTTTATATGATGACATTCAAATCACAACAACCATAAAAGTAGGGCTTAAGTAACTAAAGAAACAACAAATTATATTGGTATAACTATACCAAAGTAATAGAAGTAATTTGAAATTCCAAATAAGTCACACATAACTATAGTGTTGTCAACTCAATATAGGTTTAAATATGATAATATATTAGCTAAATTTAAATTAATTTGGGTATCATGGTTGTTTAAAGTTTATCATAGTGTTGGTTTGATGTCAAGAATTCTATGAATTTTTTTTAAGAGAGAACCTAATTACCCCAATGAGCCCCAGTTGAACATAGAGTTAACTAAATCTTACACTATTAGTTTTGTTTGATAAACCCCTCCCACTCCCAATCTTAAAAAGGTAATATTCACATAATGTATACATACAACCTCATCCTAAATCTAACCCAAAACCTTGAATCCATTGCATTATTGTAGAAACTCTTTACCACAAGAGTTATGATGGCACTTTATCAATATGTTCATATTTGGAGAGGTAAACCCAACTATCAAAGAGTGTCATGGTAGTTGTGAATTGTATACTAGTGCAAATATCCTAGCAAAGCAACTTCGTAAGGTAGGATACTATTGGCATATCATTACCAAAGCATCTAGATCAAATACATCAAACATCTATGCAAACAATACCTAAAGTAAACCAACTAGCTATGTGAACCTTGCAATTGGGGGAAAGTTATCTCATCCATCACATCATACCTATCCCTCCTATCATTTCATCTTCTCATATATATCCACCACATCAATTTAGTCATGCCTCTATAATAACAACCCTAGAATACTATAGTTTTTTATTTTTTATAAGATGACATTCAAATCACAACAACCATAAAAGTAGGGTTTAAGTAACTAAAGAAACAAGAAATTATATTGGTATCACTATACCAAAGTAATAGAAGCAATATGAAATTCCAAATAAGTCACACATAACTATAGTTTCATCAACTCAATATAGGTTTTAATATTATAATATATTAGTTGAAGTTAAATTCATTTGGGTATCATTGTTGTTTAAATTTTATTATAGTGTTGGTTTGACATCAAGAATTCTATGAATTTGTTTGAAGAGATAACCTAATTACCCCAATGAGCCCCAGTTGAACATAGAGTTAACTAAATCTTACACTATTAGTTTTTTTGGATAAACCCCTCCCACTCCCACTCTTAAAAAGGTAATATTCACATAATGTATACATACATATAACATATTAACCATTTCATGACATAATTAACCATTCAATTAAATATGATTTTCTTAGAAACTAGTACTCACATAACATTAGTATACATTTTCAATATGGAAAACTTTAACTCATTATTTCTTGGGCCATGCATTGTTGAGATAGATTTGGATACTAGTATTGGATGAAGCAACAACATCATTGACAATGTCATAGATTCGATACTCTAGACAGACAATAATTATGAAATAATTCACAAAGTGCAATAGAATTATCATTGAACATGCATAATACCTATTGTGATGGATAGTAGCATGGTTGTTGTGATCATTGATGGTAAACCCTAACATTTTGCATTCATGTCTCTATTGCACATGTATAGGTTTCCTTGAATTGAACTTTGTATACTTAAGTAGACTAGTGAAAGTAGGCATGTTCCCTACTATATAATTTGAATGATAATAATTTCTGCTCATACATTTGAGATGGAGTGTGATAAGACATTAAAGTTGATGAAGAGGGAAGGATCATTATTTAGAAAGCTTGTGATAGAGTACTAGTAACATGCAACAAAATATTTTCATCAAGCAACAAGTATTCAATGATATATCTTTGAACACAATCTTTCCCTAGTACATTAGTTTTGCATCCAATATTACTTTTATTATTGTTTACCATTTTGTTGATGATTGGATAATTGATGAATTTATTGGAATTAAGTTATCTCTCAAGCTTGTTGCTAATTATACTATCCCAATCAATAATTTTTTTCTCCATGAGTAATAATCATTATGAATAAATACATTCATTCCTCAAAATAATGTGTGTTCTCACTACCAATCAATCTATGAAGAAGAATAATGATATATGAAATCTCATTAGTAAAATGCGACCTATACAAATTATTTGGTAGCTGCGACTTCCCTTTTTAGGGACTATCAACAAATGTCTTCTGATGGTATTTCAAAATGAATTTTTATTTTCAATATAATTTTTGTAAGCCATCATGGTATCTAGGTTAATAAAAACTTCGTTTGAGGTAGCCTAAGAACTATACTTAAATATTACCCATCCAATTTGGGAATTATTTGGTTATCTACTGTTATCACTTCTTGGGTTTGGAGTTTGTAACGATTGATACATTATAGAACTAGGTTTGTACATGCATGACCATGGGAAATCCAGTTGCATGTAATAGTTAGCTATCTACTAATTTCTATGTGATTATCGAGTCCTATTTTCATTCCCCATTCTCCTCTAAAAATCATGACTATTTATATGCCCTAATTTTTTGTCTCCAATTTCAAGTAGGGTGTTTTTCAAACCCAGAATATGCTCATATATGAGATACTTGTAATTCATTTTTATCAAAATAAAATTATAAGGAAGACAAAATAAATCTTTTAGTAGACAAACAAACAAATCTGAAGGAATTTTAATTTATTTCTCTACAAACTACGGGAATAGAGAATAATTATTTCATCAACATTTGACTCAAATCCTAGACCTATACCAAACCTTGACAAAAAATTCTTTATTTTAAAACAAAGAGGTTTTGATGGTATATTCCACTTTTGATAAGGTTTTGACAACCTTGTTGAGTTCCAACAAGGTTGCGAGAAACTCTTTGTGGGCCAAAAAAGGCTTGAAAACATAACAAATTTATTGATGACTCAACACTTCAATAAATTTTGAAGGAAATCTCACAACTAAGGATTGGGGAAAGGTTGGAATGGGAAAAATAAAGGAAAGAAAGGAATCACATCAAGATCCAAATTTGATTGGGGTTAAAGTCTATAAAGGACTTAGAATGAACCCATAAATTGACTCCAGAGGATCATTCATATCTATTGGGCTATAGAATCCAAAGGAAGAAACACCAAAAAAAAATGCACACAAAACCAAATGCAAAACAAGAACAAGAAAGAACATAAAAATAAGGAAACTACAATACAATATCAGGGGATAGCCTATTTTACATTTGATATAGATTTAAGTCTTTCCCATTATATGATAGTGGAAAGACTCTACCATCAAGATAAGATAAGAAATATGCATTATTACTACATACATGGGAGATTTAAAAAGGCCCCTTCCATAAGGAATCAAAATTTCCATGTGTGTCTTGTGGTTCCCTCCTTTTGTCCCAAAGTAAGACTAGGTCTCTTGCCATGAAGGTTTTTTTTGGACTTTTTATCAAAAATATATCTTACCATGGCTTTTTGTAGGGTGGATTTGTTGACCATATCCTCTCTTTGTTATTCAATCTTGGAAAATTACATAACCATTTTTTTTCCAATGAGCTCTAAAACTATTAGTCTTCAATAGTATTTTATAGTTTATCAGCTGATATCTCTAAGGGAATAGACAAAGCATTGTTGATACCATAAACTAGTTTAAAAGAAGACATACCATTTTCTCTTTATGGAATGATTATGTCTACCCACAACACATCATACAAATTCTTATGCCAATTCCTTTGGTTCTCATGAACCATCTTTTTGATAATAGTGACAATATTTTAATTATTGGATTTTTCTTGTCCATTACCTTGGGGATAGTAGTTTGATGAATGAGACAAGGTAACCTCGTGTTCATAGTAGAAAAGAGATATTTCAATAGAGGATTTTTTGTGAATTATCAATCATTAAATTTAGGGGCACTTCAAAATAAACCAAGATGTTTTCCTTTATAAAGTTGCAAACTACTTTAGAGGTAGTTTGTTTAACCAAAACAACTTCTACCCTTTTTGTAAAATAATCAATTGTAGCAAGGATATGGGTATGCCTAGTGCTAGAGTGTGGATTAGTAGGCTTGATGAAATCTAACCCCCATTTTTGGAATGAATCTTCTAGTATTATTATCCTTAGAGGAAGAGCTACTAATTGTGGCTTGCCAACAAATTATTTACACTTTTTGCACCTTGTCACCCATTCATATGCATCTTTAAACATACAAAAAATTTCCTTAGTATTTTAAAAGTAGTAATAGAGGAAGAGTAATTTCCACCACATGCCTCATTATGAAACAATTCCAACAAATTCTTTTGTTTCTATTTATCCACACATCTAAGAATGTTTCATCCAAGCCTCTTTTGTACAAAGTATCTTTCCAAATAACATAGTTTCGTTGAGCAGGAAGATTCCTTTTCTCTCTAATTGATAGATGGGGTGGGAATTCTCCATATATTATAAAATAAGCCACATTGGAGAACCATTCATCTCTTAAGCTCATGAGTAACACAAGAGGATTATCTTTCTCCATTTTTGGTTCATTTTCAATAATCAATTTGCAAAGTCCTCTACCCCTAACCAATTTTGTTGGCTTTATCTTAATATCATAGTCTTATACTTTTGCAACCCAGGTTCCTCTTTTATTACAACCAATTTCCATTTGGGTCAATATGCTCTTTACTACAAGATCAAGCACATACACAATAGAGTGAGATTGTAGAATATAAAATTTGAATAATTTGGCAACCTTCACTACAACAAAGGCATGGTTTTCAATCTAGGAATAATTGAGTCCAAAGAAAACTAATGTATACTAATGTTTGTTAGCTTTGGTCTTCCAAGTTTCTCCCAAGTCTTTTGTAGTATGTGTAGTGTATAAAAATGTACTCCTTTACATTTTCACACTATGTTTGCATCCCCTTAATTAATTGGAGCTAATTAAACTTCTAATTGCCTAAATTATGCATTCCTAGGCCTTATTATTCTCATTTTCCAAAAGGGAAACTGATTTTAAAAAATGATAACATTATTTTAAACACCTTGGAAATTGTGTCCTAGGACCCATTCACCCAAGGGCGAATGGGTCCTCCTTAAGTGCCAAGACCCAATTTTTAATATGTTTTTGGTAGCATTTTAATGATTCAAATTCAAGTTTCAAATGTTGGCTTGTGGAATCTACTTTTTGGGAAATTAGATAAAAACCTACAAATACATAATTATTTTATCAATTCAAACTTAAGACACACTATAAAGAGTTCACAAGAGATAATATTATTGTCAAGAGCATTAAAGAGAAGATTTTTCAAGAATCTACAACAACATTCAAGATCATACCATCATGTCAAATTTATGTACATGTTCATATTATGTTTTGGAGCTAACATTATGATGTAGGTTTCAAGCATTCAACAAAGCATTCGAGGATAAATCAAGCAATTATTCAATCCAATTCAATCAAGATACAATACTTAGAGATATGTGTTAAACTTTATCCCTATAAGGGAAACCATTAAGGGTTTTGTGAGTTGTGACATAACATTTTTCATTCATTAATTCCTTCCATTTATCATTATCTTCCAGGTTTAAGAACCAAATTGGGGCTTGACCAAGGCAAAACCCTATTCACCCAAAAACAAAAAAAATATCTCTTTATATGTGTAGATTTACAGGTGAAGAAGGACTGAAATTGGATCAAAAGAATAGTTTTGAAAAGTTGTCAAAGTTGTCATCAAAGTTATCAAGCCATTGAAACTCACCTACATAATTTATTTTTGACTTTTTCAATAGTGGAATATGGAGAAATCAGGAGCTAAGATCTGAGATCATAGGACTCTGAAATCACATTTTGGACCCATGTACAAAGACCCATTCACCCTAGGGTGAATGTGTCCTTGCAAGACACTCAAAACTCACTTTTGGAGCCTAGTACATATCAATATATCCTTCTCAGCTGCCTAAAAGTTATTGTTTCTATTTGTGATATTTTTATATTCCACATTTCAAGTTTTACATCACATAATTGAGTTCATTAGGCATTTTATTTTCATCTCCCAAATGTGCATTTCAATCATAAGGAAACAAAAAATCCTTCCCAATAGGGTTGACTCACCTCAAGGTTGAAAGTCAATCCTACCTTTAGGAGATTCCTTTTTCTATTGAAACTAGAAAAAGTGAGAGCATCCATTTTTTTGTTGTTTCATTTTGGTGAACCTCCAAAAACTCCTTTTGGACCTTCTAAGAGTCCTCTAATCATTCGACCACCTAAGATTCCCTTTGAAACTCATAAGAGTCCTTTAGTTATTGGACCTCCTAAGCAACTTATTATAATAATACCACCTCAACACAAACCATTACCTCTAGGAGCTATCCTAAATTTTGTAAGGCAACTCACTAGTAAAAATGTTTTGAAAAAACCAAGTTATAATATCATTGCTCATACATATAACACAAGGAACAATAGGCAACCACAAACCATCCCTACATCGATACCACTTTTTCAACCCATTTTTCCTAGTGCTCCTTGTTTACCTTCACATAGTGGAAATGAGTATGACCTTGTAGAACAACTTCACAACACTCCTGCTAAGATATCCTTGTGGGATTTGATTCAAATATCCCCTCTTTACCATGACATGCTCCAAAATTCTTTGCAACAAGTTGTTATCCCTCCCACTGTGCAACCAAATGATGTAGTAGCCCCAATTCAAGGTATGAAAACAATCAACTTAGACATTACCTTTCATCAAGATGAGTTAACTCCATTAGAAGTGCAAAAACAAAATGATGGTTTGATGATACTGGCTAAAATTAACAAGTGTGGCATAAGAAGTACTCTCATTGATAATGGTTTGACACTCAATGTTTGTAGTGTATGCCTTCTCTACAAGATTGGAGTGGAAAAAAGTCAAATTCAACCAGATAATATGTCCATTCGTAGTCTTGATAATGTGGAAAAACAACCACTTGGTGTGATAAAATTACTTGTTAGAGTGGGTAAGGTTACATTTCAAACTCGTATTCATTTCATGACTTAAGAACTCTCATAAAATCTTCTCTTAGGTAGACCTTGGATTCATGCAATGAATGTGGTGCCTTCCATGTTACATCGTCTAGTGAAGTACACTTATCAAAACACGGTCTACACAATCAAATCTGACCTAGAATCATATCGCAATTATTTGTAAACTGAAATAGGAATTACAAATCCTCTTACAACATTGACACCAACTACAAAAGTGGAACTGATACAAGAAAAAGAAGAAGAGAAGTATTTTTCATCAATCATGAAACTATTGGATGATGATTGGGGTTCATTAGATTTTACACCTACATTCATGGGAGAATACAAGATTACACACAAATCAGGAAAAGAGAAATAAGCTAACATAATATCAACACAATTTGAGTCATCAAAACCATATGAATGCCCAAATTTTAGCAAAGAAGAGGAAAACAACAATTACACATTCATATATGATGAGTGTGATCATGAGAAACCACCTTCCTCAAAAGAAATGGAAAAAATTTATGGAAGAGGTTATGAGCTTTTAAAATAACTTCCAACTATAATGGAAAAGGATGTGGTGTTTGAGAATAAGGTATCCATATCCCTACCGAGCCTAGCATACAAGAAAACACAAGGGGTCTTAGTTATTGTCCTTCGAAAGAAATGAAAGCATCAAAGAAACCTTCACTTAATATCAATCTCATCACACAAAACACTCCTAGGATAAATATTGATTCATCTTCAAACAAATGTCTTAGTGATGATTGAGGTTCATTAGATTTTACACCCTCCTTTAAGGGAGAGTACAAAATATCACAATATGGAGAGTCTTGTATATGTATGACACCTTGTAATAAGCAAGAAATATCTTTGTCACAAAAGAAAGGAAAATCTTCTACTATTGATCAAGAGAGTACCTTGTTGAGGCTTCTCCAAGCCCGCTTAAGATCTCTTCCTCCAAGAATATGAAAGAAATTTTATAAAAGCTCATTTTGTGCATATCATCGAGTGCATGGTCATTCTACCAATGAATGTAAGGCTTTGAGTAATAAAATTCAACATCTTAAGGATTTTGGTGCTCTTACTTGTGTGCATGCGCCTATTTCCTCTAATTGATAATGATCTTCATCCTATCATGTTTCTCATCACTATGTGGCATTGGTAGCTTTATGTGTTTTGCTCATTTCCATTCATGGTGGTACAATATTAGGTGCAACCATATTTCTTGTGACAAAAACATGATAGTCCTTGGTGGTTGTCTTTGTCTCTATGCTTGGGGGGAAAGGATAACTAGTTTTTGGAGGTGTGCATTCTTTTCAAGGATCCCCTCTTCCTCTCTTCCTACTTAAAATACCAACATAGAAAGTATGTTGACATTTTAAGTGGGGGCATATTGTCCTCTGCTCATTGTTTGCATGTTCCCTTCCTAGTGATGATAACATACATCTCCTAGGAAGTGTGAAATTTTTATTCAAAGTGTGGCTTTTTTTATCTATGTGATGTGTCTTCTTTGTGGTGATATTATGCTTGATATTCTACAAGAGTGTGACCTTTCTTGGCATATGACATTCCCCTTGGTGGTAATACTATAATCAATATTCCCTAAGATGTGAATCTTTTTATCCCTTGAATAGTCCTCTCTTGGAGACATCAAGCATGATATTACCTAAGGTAAGACCTCTCATGTATTAAGAAAAACCCCTTTTATTTTCTTTTTAACTTTATTGCATTTAAACCTTTCCATATTTTATTCCATAAGTGTCTAGCATAATGCAGTTGCTAGCCTTGTGAAAGCCTTTGACCATTTAGTGTGGTGCCTTATCAAAGTTATTAGGGAGTATAACTTTTGGTATGGTTGATGTATGGGAGCTTTTAGACCTAACATGAATTTCCCATCTACCACTTGTTTTGTGGGTTCACACCTTGTAGACCTAGTGCATGTTTCTCACTCGGTGGGGCTCACCTAGTGTATATTGGACTATACTAGCCCTTGTGAGTGTATTTTTCATGGCCACATAGCATAACACAACTTTATTTCTTGTGGAGCCATGTGAGTGTGTTTGATGGAAATGGCATAGCACAACTTGCTAGTCCATATTTTCTTGTATTAATTTTGATATTGTATGATGTTGTATCTTGTATCACTGCTGCATTTGTATGTCTCTTTGTGCCTTTGTTGGTTTGTCATGTAATCTTCGATCCTAGGGGCTTGATAATCCTCCTTGATCTTTGTCACCTCATATTTCTAACAGTTGTACAATTAGACCTCTCTTGACTTATTTGTCTACTTTAGTGTGAGTTTGAGCATGGGCTCATACTCTCACTAAAGTGGGGGCTAAATATAGTGTAGAAAAATGTACTCCTTTACATTTTCACACTATATTTGCATCCCATTAATTAATTAGACTTAATTAAGATTCTAATTGCCTAAATTATGTATTCTTAAGCCTTATTATTCCCATTTTCTGAAAGGGAAACTGACATTAAACAAATGCTAACATTATTTTAAACACCTTGGAAATTGTGTATTTTAGATTTAGGTCCTCCTCAAGTGCCAAGACCCAATTTTTAATATGTTTTTGGAAACATTTTAATGATTCAAATTCAAGTTTCAAATGTCAACTTGTGAAATCTAATTTTTGGGAAATTAGATAAACACCTATAAATACATAGTTAATTTATCAATTAAAACTTAATACACACTATCAAGAGTTCACAAGAGAAAATATTATTGTCAAAAGAATTGAAGAGTAGATTTTTCAAGCATCTACAATAGCATTCAAGATCATATCATCATCTCAAAGTTATGTGTGTTAATATTATGTTTTGAAGCTAACATTGTGATGTAGGTTTCAAGCATTCAATCATCAAATCAAGCAATCATTCAAGCCAATTCAATCAAGATCCAATCCTTAGAGATTTGTTAGACTTTAGTCCTCTAAGGGTAGACATTAAGGGTTTGGTGAGTTGTGACATAACATTATCCATTCATCAATTCCTTCCATTTATCATTATCTTCAAGGTTTAATTACCAAACCGGGGTTTGACCAGGGCAAACACCTATTCACCCAAAAAAAACATTTTTCTCTCTCTTTGTATGTGCAGATTTGCAAGTGTAACGCTCAAAAGATGAAGTTCATTAAAGCATATATGTTACCAAAAACTGATTACATTTCAAATAAAGTAAAAGTAA
Source organism: Sequoia sempervirens (assembly GCA_007258455.2). Lineage (NCBI taxonomy): Eukaryota > Viridiplantae > Streptophyta > Pinopsida > Cupressales > Cupressaceae > Sequoia > Sequoia sempervirens. The sequence continues at coordinate 8,823 of VDFB02386573.1, read as the reverse complement.
ATGATGCAAATAATGAGAGCTTCCCAAAAGAGCTCAAGAGAAAAAGTAGTAATAAGTCTCATTCCATGTGTCCAAATAAGTACATTGCATCTACATCAAGGATCTTTACATTGATACATATGCATATAATAAAAGCGTATCAATTGAGTTTCCATAAATTCATTAACATTCAAATGAAATCAATAACTTTCAATCAATACATCTATTTCAATGTTACATCAAAATCTTTCATTCAATACATCTATTTCAATATTACAATAATGAATGTCAATTAAAGTTGTTTTTTTTTACAAGTGGGCCATACAAGCCTTCCAAAATAATACATGAATACATCTATAGCATAAGAAACTTTGAACTTCAACCGTTGTGACACCATTGGTCTCCTTGCAAGTTGGGGCCAAGAGTTTGATTAAGGCGCCTTTTCCACCCAACCACGAAGTGCATGACTTCCCTGAGTTTCTTCCTAACTCAAAGAAATCCCTGGCCCTGCACGAGGAGCCTAGCAACCTGAAACAACAAAGCAGGAGGGAACTCTTGATGCAAGCCTGATGCCTATATGCATTCCTAACATGAGAATAACATATTTCTTGCAAATAGGAGGTGGCAAAGACCTATATACATTTATTTCTAGGATTTTATTTCATCTATTTCAATGGTGCATGTGCTTGGCCAATCAAAAATAAAATAAATGATAGTTTTAGAAAAGGTAAAAGTATTGTCTATGTGGGTCCACCTTTGGCATCCTGTCTCAGAAGTTTCTTAAAAGAAGAAGTAAATAATGCATTTTCCATCTATAGTTTTCATAGGCATTTCTACTTCCAAAGGAATTCCATCACAATTCAATGTACACATAAAGATTGTCAAATAGATTTTCATAAACATACTCTATTTGAGAGATATTTCCATGCAATTTATATTGAAAGTCACTAGGCAATCTAAAATCAATCTTTTGTAAAGAGCATGCTTAAACCCACAAGTTCTATTTTCTATTTAAATAATTTTCTCAAAGTAAGTAATTTTTGATAAGTTCAGAAAAAGAAAACTACTCTATTCAACCTTATAAGTATGGGGTAAAATCATAGTTTACAAATTACTTTCCTATTTAATATGAATATGTCTACACTTTTATGAAAATAATAATAAGTTAAATTTAAAGAAAAGAAAGCAATTTCGCTCACATTTATTCAGAGTTACATAATTTAGGTTGGCAACTAATCAGTCTCCTAGTGGTGGTAATATCAATAATATCATCTAATTAAGGTGCAATAATATATTTATATATATCTTTTTGTGTTTTATATTCAGAAAATTCACTAGTTTATAAATACATTTACTGTAGAATATGTTTGCTAACTAATAAAATATCCATCTTCAGCTCTTTTTATAGTCTTATATATATTTCATTAAGATTTACAATGACGAATGGTAATTCATATAGTGCACCATTATTCAGGAATAAAAATAATTTTAGAAATGAAAGGCAATATAGATATCCAGATTTGTATATGAGTACATATTTCCTACTATAAATAGAATTATATATATGTATATATTTTACATCTCTCTAATTTTTTAGATATAAAAGTTTATCGCCCAGATTTGTATATGTGTTTATTATGTATATATATATATATACATAATATATTTATAAATGAATATGTTATATACATATATATATTTACAAAATGTTGTGTTTTTTGCATAATATCAATGATAATGAGTAAATGTTCCCCGAGGTATATATATATACCTAATTCATAGTTATCAAATAGCGAAAATTCCAAAAGGATTCAAATGTAAGTTTTAAAATAAGGAAAACATGTAATTTATACTTAGCAGGGGGTTGACGCCTCTCCCCATGGGGAAGGCACTGCCTGTGAGGGGGCAACACCACCTCCACAAGCCACGGCCTGTGGAGGGCGTTGTCCCTCCACAGCGCAGCTCCCTTCCTCCATGGGATGGGGCTGGGGTATCACCCCAATTCACAATTTCTTGCTTCATTAAAATATAAGACTCCAACAAATAGCATTCAGTCTCTTGTTGTGTTCCCAGAAGCTTTAAAAATTGGGTATATATATATATATGTATATACATGTAAAGGGGAGTATGTGTATATATATATGTATATATATATATATGTACATATATATATTTTTATTTCATAATTTCTGTATAAAGATTTAATAATCAAAAACAAAATTATGGACCATTATTTGCAAAGGAAAGAAGCCCCAATCTGATAATAGAGAAATTGTGCAAATTCTTACAAATGCATACAAAAGAATGGAAAATTTCCACCAATTTCACAGTTTTGCAAACAACTTCAGAAACTAGGGAATTAAATTCATGGAAAGAGAATTAGAAACCTGGATATTTTGCTTCCAGTTGTAGTTGCTCTCCAGTCAATTCTTCTCTTTGCTTCTTCTGGAACTTGTTTCCTAAAAGAGCTTCTTCTTCTCCTCTCCATTTCTTGTTACTTTACTAACTCCTTTTTCCTACTATTTCCAAAATCATTCCCATTTTTTTTGATAAAATAAGCATTTACTTGGCAGCCATTAGAACTAATTTGTAGAGCATATTTTCAAGAAGATTTTCAAGAATCGTTATCTCTCTCGGAAACTCTTTTTCCCTTAATAAAGTTCCTTTTTCCGTTTCTAAACCTAATCTTTTTAAAAAGAAAATATTTTTAAAATAAAAAATAAGGTATAACTTATCTTTTCCATTTCCTGTGCTCAGATGAAAAATATAAAATAATATTCAATTTAGTTGCATATAAATCCCCTTTTTGGAAAATATTTATCCAAAACTAATTGTAATTTTACAATGTTAATATTTATCCAATAATTAAATATATATCTTCTAACTATTAGTTAATTTATTAATTCAAAAATCAACACAAGTTAAAATAAGGATAACATACTCACTCAAATTTTAACATGCAAAATCATTTAAAAACCAAAATCTATAATTAATTATGATTATAATTAATTCTTTTATTTTTTCATGCTTATATTTCACTATTTATTTAATTTGACTAATCATTATTTAATTTGCAAATAATCAAAACAATCAAACTAAAATTGTCATTCCTAAATGCAATCTACATGAATATAAGTGCTCATGTGTGATCGAGAGGACATCCTGCTTTATCCTGTCAAGAAGCTAACCTCCTCTCTAATCACACCCTTGGTCTTCGACCACTTGCATCTCAAGTGCAATCAGGCACACAACAATAAACCAAATTAGTATCCTATAAAGATATAAATTAAAACAATATAATACTTTAATTCAAATATTTCTATTCTATTTTGCTTCATCTTCAAAATAGAACACATTCAATACTATTCAAATTTTCATAATTTAAGCAAACACTTTCATATATCACCACACCAAAACACCATAGTATTCATTATTACTCTACCACACACATCAAATCATATAACAAATCCACACAAAACCAAAAACAACGTGCATCAGAGTCTGAGACGTGACAACAAGTGAAGAAGGACTGAAATTGGATCAAAAGAACAATTTGCAATGTTGTCAAAGTTGTCATCAAAGTTGTCAAGCCACAAAAACTCACCTACAAATTTTATTTTTGACTTTCCAATAGTGGAATTTGGAGAAATCAAGAGCTAAGATCTAGGATCAAAGAACTATGGAATTAGATTTTGGACCATTGTGCAAAGACCCATTCGACTTAGGGAAATTTTTTCCTTGTAGGACGCTCATAACCCACTTTTGGAGACTGGTACATATCAATCTTCCTAAAAGTTACTATTTATATTTTTTCTATCCTTATATTTTACATTTCAAGTTTTACATCACATAATTGAGTTCATTAGGTATTTTATTTTCATCTCCCAAAAGTGCATTTTAGTCATTTTTTGTCATAAGGAAACAACAAATTCTTCCTAATAGGATTTTCTCACCTCAAGGTTGAAAGTCAATCCTACCTTTGGGAGATTTCTTTTTCTAATGAAACTAGGAAAAGTGAGGGCATCCTTTTAACCATTCCATTTTGGTACACCCCCTACATATATTTCCCCCCTTCCATTTTTTCGATGTTTTAGTATGATATTAATGTTTGCACCTAGGTCTACCATGATTTATTTTACCTTGCGGTGATTAAGGTGTGTAAATATCATCAATGACTTATTTTCCAATCCCGATCTCTTTGTATCCTATGGATTTTTGGAAAGGTATTTGTCTACTTATTCCAATATTTTCCAAAATGTTCTAATTTCACCAAAATTTTCTTATGTTGAACCACTATGGCCAAATCCTTGAATACAATATCTTTTTCTTCTAAAAAACATCCAATTTCTTTATTGTGTTGTTAGATGATCACTCTCTTTGTGTTTTCAATAAATTTATATCATGTTGTTTCTTTGTAGGGTGAAATTAATATGTGTCTTCTTCTTCTTCAGTTGATTCTTCACTAGTTTCATTGTTTATATTTCTCTTGTTCTTGGTAGTATCTATCCCTTGGTGGGTGATTACTGCAAATTTATTTTTCTTGTTTTGCGATATTATGTTTTTATTTTTTTGAAATTTTTTGTTCTCCTAGTATTCTTCTCTAGAGGTATCTTAACTAGTATATTTTTTGGATAACCAATTGTCTTGCTTTTGACACCTTCTAGCTCCTTGTGGAGGTACTTTACTTATAAATTGATCCCCTCTACTTGGTACTTGAAGTTTGTAACTCTTGGATGTGGGTGAGGCATTCTAGAAATATTGGTGTGCCCTCTCACAATTGTATAGCTCATGATCTAGATTGCCACAAAATGTGCAATTCTTTTTCTTATCTGACTAAAATTCGATGGCATAGTATCCAAACTTACTACATTTAAAACAAGTTGCATCATCTCTTCTATGGTTCCCCTTTTTATTTCCTCTACCTCCTTTTTAGTTGAATGAACTGTTTCCTTTATTATAATTTTTTGGAGGGGTATTCTACATAGCATTTGTATTCTTGTTATCTCTCCATGGCAGTATCCTATATACATTATCTTGTGTGTATAGGAGATTTTTTTCAAGTCCCTTAACATATTCCATAGCCTAATTAATGTCTATTTTATACTCATGGTTTAGTGGACACCAAGGGTCCTAGTGTGTCTCTAGATTCCTAAGTTGGAATTCTCTTAATGGATTGTTATATGTTGCATGATTGTCCCACTCGCTGAAAAGTCCACAAAATATTGATTGGAGCTCATGTGGTACTGTTTGTAGCTCTACCCTTGGTGCAAAAACCCTATTTTCACCTTGTTCCTTCAATCAATCATTCCTTAAGTGGCCTTCCCTTGGACAGTAAGAGAACCATAGGATCTTTTTTTATTGGACTCTTCTCCTACCATTATATCTTGGTTCAAAGTAGGTCTTTCAACCACCAGTTGTAATTTTTCTATTACCTCACTCTATTTCTCCTCATCTATATTTCTCCATGGTTGTGCCTCAATGTGGTAGGCTAGTGTTACCACATTTGTGTAAGTATTGAAGATTTTTTCATATAATACAACCTTGATATCTTTTTGAAGTTTGGAGATGAACCATTCTACTTTATGTTTTGATTTCAGTGGTTCCTTAATTTGTGGGATACTTCCTTGAAACTTTTATCATATTGTTTTAATGATTTTTTGTTTCTTTTCACCAATTCTCTCATCTACTTACACTTTTAGATGGTACTTCTAGAGTGTTGAAGCTCACTAAAAATTCTTTCTTTACTTCTTCCCAATGCTTATCATGCTTAGGATAGGTTTTCTTGTACCAGTCCAATGTGTATTTTCTTAATGATGCCACAAATTCAAGTAAATTAATAATATCCTCACCAATATCTTTCCTCTTCCAAAGTTATTCTAGTAGAAATATGTGTTTTTTGATTCCGGTAGCATCTTTACCAAATAATAGAAGCTTAGTTGATGAATCTATTGGATTCTTGGTTTAATCTCCTTTTGAATTTTGGAGGAGTTGAGTCTCCTCCTCCTTTTTAACACTTCTTACTATTGTAGGTTTCTCATCTCTCCCTTTGTGTTTTGACAACTTAGTATCAATGTATTTTTTAACCAAAATTTCTTCATCATCTACTATAATTTGTTCTTGTGGACTCTTTTATTTTTCTTACAATATCTGTTCAACTTATATTCTTTGTGTTTTATATGGCATAGGGGATGGATCCTAGTCTAGGGGTTGTTTATTCACAATGATGTTTCATTCTTGGTGATACCTTTTCGTGTTGACATCTTAGTTGTTATTATTTACAATTATTTTCCTAAACTAAACATGGTTCTATTTTTTTTTCTATTTCTTCTCTTCTCAATTTCCTCACACTTTTATAACTAATTTCTCCAAATATTCTTCATCAACCAATAGATTTTCACCCACATCAATGTGCTCACTCTCCCTTTTCTCTATAATCTCCATTACATTTTGTTCCTTTCTTCCCTCTCTGCATTTCGTCTTTGCCTTCTTTATTTTTATTTTGGGCTAGCCTTCTTTATTTTCCTTGTCAACTCAATCTTCTCTCTAATTTCTTTTGATTTCTTGTTATCACTTTTTTTGTGGGTGTTTTTGATTTGGTGTTGCATTACTCCTATATTTCATCCCATGGTAATTATTTTGTATCTAATTTGATTGATCACATCTTTTCATGGATTCCTTTTGGAGATCCCCCCTTTCCACTCTCTATCCCATAGATTCCTAACCCCCTCTCACGAGGCTAACACCAAGGATATAGTACCACAACTTATGAGAAAATTTTCATCTCTTCCTCTAGTATCACTATCTAAATTAGAATTTAAATTTTCCATTATTCCCCTTTGTGCTACCTAACTAGGGTCCCAACAATCCAGAACCAATGTTAGCAAGAAATCACAAACCAAAGTCCTGAGCCCCAAGTATTATCTATGACTTGTATTGATACCCCATACTCAATAATAGTAGAGGGATAGGGGGTTAATGTATAATGTGGAATAGATAGGTTAGAAGAATGAAACATAAACAAAAATTAACTATCCTTCATATCCTATTACAATATCCAAAACTTCATATATTCATATAGATTTCAAATACAATATCTTGCATATACCTCTTATACATAGTTCTTAATCTTTTCTCTTCTCTTTCATATTCTCTCTTACTCTCTCCTACTGTGTTACATATTAATATTGTTTATATATATATATATATATATATACACTTAATGGTATGTGTCCCTTGCAATCTATGACTTTCCTAAGGGGTGTCTCTCCAACCAAGAGCTCCACAACCTCCTTGTAGTGGTTTGTGGTAAGGTATTCACCTATGTTATGTTCACTGCATATTTCCTCCTAACACTTAGTATAATTCCCCTTTGAACCCCAATACCTAACACTTTGATACTTTGATATTCTTTGATACCATTATCCCACTTGTCTAACAAATTTCAATAGCCAATATAATTAGGTAATCAATTGCTAGGGGCCAAAAAATATTGTCACAACCATCCATGAAACCACATGAATCTCCAACATGGTCTTGTGCACTAACAAGATACCTACAACAACATCCAATATGTCCACCATATCAAGCAATAAACTCCTATCATCCTCCAATCATGCCACCTATGGAAGAAAAGGAACAAGCCAAGGTGTATATGCACCAATCCAAAGAACACAAGCATAAAAAACCAAGTGATAACAAAGGTTGTAGGCTACTGCCGTAACTCCACTATGCTCTTGAGCTAAACATAAGTTCAACCAACTCCAAGCCTATAAGCAGAACACAATTCTAAAGATGAAGAATCCTCTAGAGAACAAGATAAACCATCAACTAGAACAACAACCAAACTAGGTTTCCCTCATCTAATTGATAAACCCACGAGATCATAAATAACACCCATAGGAAATACTAATCCATCTAATATATCATACCTCAAAGTTATCCAAAACATCAGTAGCAGTTATGCAAAGAACATATCCAACCCATAAATTTAAATAAAAAACTCCATGTGTCAAAACTATCAATAAACACTAACTCATTTGATTGCAAAATCCGACAATTTTTTTTGACAAAATATTTATAATTTGATGTATTGTCGGTTCCTTGTGAAATTTGAAGTGTAATTTTTAATTTTTTTAATTTTTTTATCCCTGAGGTTCATCGCAATTTCGACGAACTTGGTTTTCGTTGAAATTTCAACAACAATGGAAAATCAGAAAAAAATGAAATTGTGGCCAACATGAATAAAAGTGAGTTCACATATTTATTGCGATAGTGTTTTGCTATACTTGTGAATTTTTTGTACTTGTGAATTTGCTCTACTTGCGACAATTTGTGGAGAACTAAGGACAATTTTCTTGGGAAAAATAAAAAAAAATTCAAGAAGATATCGCCAGGTTGAGGGTAGTCATTGTCTTTTTGCATAATTAATTTGTGAAGTCAGATTTGTACTTCCAAGTTTGAAAATCATATTTTAAAGCGACATCTCATCAATTTTCATTTTTAGACTTGTGCATTTTGAGAATTTCATTTCCATATTTTGTTGTGCAAGTCCAATATTATGATTTTAGGAGTCTAACGGTTGGAAATCATAGTAAAATCAGAATTTAATAAGTTTTGGAATTAGCATTTTAAAGTGTTTTTGGGGTTCATTAACTTCAAACTATCTTCTCTTTTGCAGGGGTGGTTACATGCCGAATTTTTTGGGTGCAAAATATTAGAATTATTAGATTTTGTTACTTGTCTATGATTAAAAATTATTAGAGTTTGATTTTGATACTTTTTTAAGATCTAAATATTCAAGCTTGGTAAAGAAAAATCATGTTAGATAATATTAGTGCAGAAAAA